>JABFDZ020000054.1:8731340-8743138 GCA_019775955.2 Pollimyrus isidori
TCAGAGAACAATACAGGCTTCACATTGACCCGGCCCAAGATTTACACTGCTGGCCCCATTGAACCCAACCTTTGGCAGTGGCATGAGTGACCAAAGGTTTGGCTATAGACTGACTGTGATTATTAACCCTGTGCAGGTCCCAACAAACAGTTTTGGTGAAAATAGGAGACAAAAGTTGCACATTTAATTCTGGAGTAAATTGGACAGCTGTGGTTTTATGTTTTTGGATACAATCCGGGTTAGTACCCTCCTTTCAGACAGTATCCTCGGGCATCCACAGTTACTCCTTCACCCTGGATACTGTAGCTCTCAATACACCACAAAGACTTGCTGTCCTGGTCGCAGCTGCGTCAGCGAGATGCACACCAACAATCTGTCCTCTTTCGAATTCTGGTATGTCTCCCATTATGCTGTATAGACTGCAATATGTTATATACAGCTGTGCTATTGCCCTGCTAATACAACCTTCACACTCCGCTCTGACTGATAGGATCTGCAAACTACGCATTGAGTACTCAACATAAGTCTTAGGCAGCCAAAGAAAATGTTTAAAGCTGTGTATCTGTGTAGTAAGGATATGTGAGAAAAAAATAACGCAGTTTAACATTAAGGTAAGGTAAGGGGAGAAATGTGCACTGATTACAGTGTGTTGCTGCATCCGCCACACGACAAACCACCTCAGGGGTGAGCGAGTGCAGCCTTGTGGTGGGTGATACCTCAGTACCACATTAGTCCGCATAGACCAATGTGAGGTGTTTTTCCAGTGGCTGGAGTGCCAATCATACCACCAACCCGCAAATTATTCCCTGTAAATTGAAGGACCTCCTCATAGGGCAGGATGTAGATTAACGTCATACCCAGGATGAACATAACTCCTCAGGTGGACCTCAGCCACGCTATGCGTTTCTTACATTTTACACAGGGCTCAGTTAATTCTTTTATTTAATTAGTTTAAGAAAGTCAGTGAGGTATTGATTAGCTATATGAGGTGGGGTACTGGTCAAGTCATAAAATACATTAGATGGTTGTCGGTAAAACGGAGGTGACCTTAGGTGATATCATAGTTTTATACCAACATGAAGATAATTTGTGCATAATTTTCATAAACTGCTATGTAAAACTAAAGTCTTTTGCACATCAGTGTATAAAGGTGTGAAACCTCAAACGGTATTGGCCAGTGTTTCAGGTACATTGTCGGACCCTGTATGAGTCTATCAGAGTTACCTTGTTTTGTTCCTGAACTTCTTACCTGTACCACGGTTGCCATAACTATGGAGTGACACTTGCTATTTTCAGGAGAGGACAATAAGGATCAGAGAGTGAGACCTTGTTCAGAAACACACTATGCTAACATTGTTTTTCATTCTGCTGCCTTGTTTCCTGGAATCCGTCCAATCATTCATTTTGGTGCCAGTGATTTTCTCAGGCCTCAATATATCACGGTGACACTAGTGTCTTCTTCACGATTAATATGACAGACTGTTTGATCACTGCATAGACTGAAGAAACAGGGGAACGTGTTCCTGAAGACGTTTTGATTCTCAGGCATCTCTCTGGATATCTGCTGAATGCCCCCAACCTCCAGTCCGTCTCATATTACCTGTTTCAGGCCAACGCAGTGTAACTTTGTTCTCAGAAAGCAGACTGAAAGGCCATTTTGTTCCGGGAAAGCACTCGGCGTGCTGGGAACCTCGTACTGTGGCCTCGGGGAAGGTTCCATGCAGTGATGGGAAGGGCGACAGCGGGTCGGCGGGGAGGAATGCAGTGCTGATGCTGAGCTGTTGTGGATCCGTCGCAGGAGAAGCTGCAGACCCGCAGTGTCATGTTCTCCTTGTAGAGTGCTGCGGAGGTGCTATCCCACACTCAGCCCCCCCTTCTGGCCTATTTCAACCTGGATGAGACGCCTACAGATGTGGTCCCACCCACCAAACCTTCAGAGATTTAACCCCCCTCCCCCATTAAAGTCAGGATGTGTAAGCTACTTACTGTCAGGCCCCAAGCTGCACCTCACACACCAATAGCCCCCGGAATTGATATTGGGCAGTGCCCCCCCCTCCCTTCCCCTCCTCAGGTGTCCGCTTGTCGAGAATAAATCACGTTGTCATTCCTTGACTTTTCCTTCTAAGCTAGAGTGGCTAATCGGGGTCTATCTGTCTATCAGTGTAGATGTGGTCTGTCTGTCTATCAATGTGGATGTGTTCTGTTTGCCTATCAGTGTGGATGTGTTCTGTCTGTCTATCAGTGTGCGTGTGGTCTGTTTGTCTATCAGTGTGGATGTGGTCCGTCTGTCTATCAGTGTGGATGTGGTCCATCTGTCTTTCAGTGTGGATGTGGTCTGTCTGTCTGTCAGTGTGGATGTGTTCTGTCTGTCTATCAATGTGGATGTGTTCTGTTTGTCTGTCAGTGTGGATGTGGTCTGTCTGTCTATCAGTGTGGATGTGTTCTGTCTGTCTGTGAGTCAGTATGGATGTGTTCTGTCTGTCTATCAGTGTGCGTGTGGTTTGTCTGTCTGTCAGTGTGGATGTGGTCCATCTGTCTGTCAGTGTGGATGGGGTCTGTCTGTCTGTCAGTGTGGATGTGTTCTGTCTGTCTATCAGTGTGGATGTGTTCCAGGGCACCATCTTTACCAGCCAATCAGATGATTGCAAAATGTAAAACGCATGTAGTTCACTTTCTGCACAGGAATCAGTCTCCATGGCAGGTCCATTGCTGATCTTGATGAGCTGAACAGCTTTACAGGGAAGGCAGTAAATGTTTGATGGATGTGATGTGGCTTTTGTATATAGAAGCACTTATATATGCATGCAGAAAGAAAAGTGCTGTGATATTGTGACTTGCCCGTATAATAATATAGCAATTTCCGATCCCCTCATAGTAAAACATTTTAAAAACCAGCAGTTTGTGGGTAAAATGTCTAATGAACTATGCTTTTTCGATAAGCTTTGAAAATAAAGCAAGATGGGAATTAGCTTTGCAATGTATAGTTTTCTTTTATGTGTCAGGGAAAATAATTCCTGAAAAATAGCGGATTAGGTCGTGGTTTTTGGAAATAGTTTCTCAAGTCATAAAAAAGGCATCCTGATAATATGTCCTCTGATCCTCTTTAGCTGTGTTCACATAAAAGCAACAGATTTCTGCTGAAGCAGTTAGGAGAGGCAAAAATAAATCGCAGCTCCTTCACAATATATTTATTTGCATGTCAGACCTGCAGCAGGTCTGCACAACTTGCGGTAAACAACATCAGTGAAGTCATTGTCCTAGAATTTATCGTTTGAGCATCCCGACTCCGGGTTCTGAGGGGGTGAATGAGTGTACATTATTCAATCTACTTCATATACATGAATAATGCATTGAATGGCTTAAAAACAAGGAAACAAAGGAATCAACGTTTCATTTGGATGCCTGCAAATTCTAACTGAATTCCGACACTCCGAAGGTTTTCTGCCTCTCTGCATTGTCTTGCATACTCACTAGTGTCCGCTGTGGCCTTGTTTACCACCATCCAAATGCATACATTTACATGGGGCTCCTAAGGTTTAGGGGCCCCCCGTTGACCACAAATAGTCACTACACCAGAGGAGGCAAAATACCTTTTTATTAACAATGAACATGTAATTATCTGTCTATACCCTTAAACAGGAGACACTGAACAATGAGAGAATGAAAAAAAACTCTTTTGTTAATCAAAAGATTCTGTTTTGCATTGGAAATCAAAATTATTTACAGTAAAGATATACAGAAAATATATGTATTTAAAGGGAGTATTCTTAAATTCAAATGATGCAGGATTCGCGTTTATTGACGCTAACATTACTACAGTTTGTTAGAGAAATACAATTAATTACTGTGAAACAGTTATTAGATAACAGAAATAGAAATAAAACATTGTTTTTTAGCATTTCAACTGTTCTTTATGGAAGGAATGAACACATACAGCTGATAAGTGATATACGGTTTATGGGTTTGGGTTTGTACAGCGGTTTAGAGGAATTTTGCAAATAACACTGACACCTCCCTGGAGTACAAAATAAAGCGATCTCTAAAAAAACTGGCAGTAGCTAGTGAAGCTTGGGAGTTTCTAACAGAATGGCCGGACAGACATATCAGTCATAGAGCTGACTTTCCTCAAATAATATTGAGAAACTTCAGGTAAAAAAATATCTGTCTACAGTGCATTATCTGTGTGTTTCCGTGTAATGTGTTCGTATTCAGGTGTCTCCCCACTAGCCAGTACTTAGTCAATATCTAATTATCCGTATCGAAATAAGTTATTGGTTACTAACCAAGAATGCATATAGATAATACACATCTTTCAGTATTTCCATCAGTATATGTTTAACTCAAAACATTTATTGCACTGTAAAATACAGTCTAAGTGTTTCACACTGAAAGGTCAATTAAAATTTTGAGAGTGGTATTTCTGTTCAAGGTAAAAAGACTTTGGTAATTCACATGTTGATGTATGTTAGCAATATTACTTTTAGGCTTTTCAAGCCATTTCTCTATCCTACATACAGTTAGAAGCTGTTTTTTTAAGACCCTGAGGAGCTGTCAGTGAATTCCAGGAGATGATCAGTTTGTGTATCTTGGAAAAAGGTAGACAACTTGAATTATTTCTGTGAAAATATCCTTTTACATAAATCAGTTAAATCCATTACAGAAAAGAGGTATAGGCAGCCAAGTAATCAGTCAAGGAACATCTGTTAAGTAACTTCATAATAACAGAAGAAAAGTTTCAAATAGAAAATATACATGGGAGAAAAAACATGAAAAAAGTTGAAAAAATATGAAAATCCAATCGTAATGAAGGATGAGTGAAATGGCGCAGGAAAATGCACTTCTGGGCGATGTCACGGATCAGCTTGTTGTTTTGTGGGTAATACTCTGTGCCCATCCGAAACACATCCATCTACATCTATACTATAGACATTTGCATGTTTTCAGTATGTGATATTCACTTCATCGAAGGCCACTCTAAGTATCCATTGGCTCACATTGGTTTTTCTTTTTTAAACTGGCCCATTCTTTAGGCTTAGAATGCTTGAATGCCTCCTTGAGGGTCTGGAGATGGGATTCTGTGTGCCTGTCAGTAAAGAGAGCTGGGACAATTTTAGGCTGTATTCTGACCTGCTACATCTATAAATATATATCCCGGGTTGTGGGTTTGGGTCCCTTTCCTGCTCCGTCTTTGTTTGCATGTTCTTTCTGTGTCACGTAGGGTTACAGGTCTCCCCCGTGCTTTGACATGTAGCTAAGTGATTGTGTGTCTCTTAATTGGCTGTGGTGTGCATGTGGGAGCCATGCGATGACCTGTCTCCCAGTCATGGGTGTTTCCTGCCCTGTACCCCATGCTTACAAGGAAAGCTTCTGGCTTCGCCTCCCCCACACCCTCTCCTGCATAGGCAGTCAGGAGATGAATTGATTTTGCGTTTTGAGTTGATCTGCAATCCTGCGCTCGATGCAGCTGTTATGTAAAACTGCAATTACTGGTAACCGCTAACAAAAAACCGACTTAGTGATTTTGCCCAATTTCGGCGAAAGCAGTCTTTGTTAAAGGCGTAATTGTTTTTCATCTAGCTGATAATTATCCACACCTGTGTCGAGGCCAAGATTCATTTGTGCATGCGTGACTCAGTGGATGTGAAATGAATTTCTAGGCATCTTTATGGGGTCCGGTGCTTTTATTTATTTAGTTATGGCTTTATGTTTATTTTCCCAATTCTCCAGAGTGTCCCTTGCCCCGAGCTTCCAGGGACAGGCTCTCTGAAAACCTGCACTGGGTAAGAGCTCATGAAGCATGGATGGCTGCATAATAATTAATAACTCCATGTTGCCAGAGCAGGTGTTATCCCAGCCAATTCACAACTATGCTCAGAAAATAAATCACAGTATCTAAAAGCACACCGCTGATAATTGCATTTGATTTCTGCTTTAAACTCCACCAGAGATACTAGAGCATTCATTTACAGAGAGGACAGGCTCTTTGGTCCTTTTCCAAAGCTGGTCTTTTTATTTTCATCTTTGCACCGAACCCAAAGCCTTTGTCCAACATTCTGCAGCTGTGACCCCATAGCTCTGAGTTTGGAAGATGTGCCATAACAGGATTACCAGCCCCTGAACCCTGTCTCTGCTGAGTGGCCACTTAAAGGATAATGAGCTCTCCTCCTTCCGTAAAACCCAGCCGGGCGGAGTCCCCCGAGGCAGCAACCAGGAGCAATGCCAGTCGTTGGCTCCAACACAGCTTCCTCAAATCCAGGGTTTTGCCGGTGCATTCTGGGATGTTCTCTGAACACCTCGTGACACCCCCCCCCTGTCTCTGGTGCATGGTGTCCCCGCTTGCATAAAACCCACTGGAGTGTGTCTCTCTGCACACTGGAAAATGGAAATATGTTGTTTTTGTCCTGCTGGCCTCCCCTGCCCAGATAGAAGTATGCAGGTTGGTCTGTACATACCTGGGTTGCCGTCCGGGGCCTGGAAATGGTGTCGCGCGTACTCAGTTTGGCACGTGATTCTTTTTACGGCTGCCATTAGGTTTCATGGGTCATTTAGCCAGGTCTTATTGCAACTCCAGGGTAGGCCAACAAGCCAGGCCAGTCTTTAACTCTTAATCAGCCACAAGTTGCTGGATCCCTCTCTCTCTGTTCAGATGTTTCAGGTTTTTAAGAAGACACAATCGCATCTGTTTCATTGAGTGGAATCCAGAAGCCTCTCTGGAACTTTACAAAGGTCATCTAGAACTTTGTATTTTATTAATTAAATTGCCAACTTGCATTTTTATGATGCAGAATGTAAAACTATTCACTTGTGTCCAAGTAATTCACTTGCTCAGTCTCCATTAAGCATGAATAACAGGCAGTAAACTTGACTTTACTGCGCAGTATCATTTTCTGTGTCTCTTATTGAACCATCAAGGAGAAGCTGTTTCCATCACTCAGGGTCCCTGACCATAAGTAGATGGTAATTTCCAAGCATTAAGACAAAACCATCCATGTGTCCTGTTGATGTTGAGCCCAAAGACCTTGACAACAAGTGTGAGTTTGAGGACTCACAGGTACCAAAAAACAGGACAGTACAGACAACTCTGGAGGATAAGGGATCCATTTCTTTGTTTTATTTGAAGTTCATACCTCCTCCTCTTTTTTGTGACATAAAAGAATGCAAACCTTCAATACTTTTAAAACCTCAAAATTGATTTATGTTTAGTAGAAGAAGCCTTGACTTGCTCATTAGTACTTCTAGGACATCCTAACCCATAACCACTGCTGCCCCAAAATATACGTTTTCTCTGGAGGTTCTGTGGAATAATTATGATTGACTTTTGACCATAACATGAAGAACTAGCTGGCTAACATTTGATTATATTAAGAGCAGGTTTACGGAAGACACACATACAGAGACTCTGGTTGACCTGCTTTACGGCATCTGCTGCAACCGTGCTGGAATCCTACGTTGAATTTAGACCGTGAATGGCATGACTAGCATACTCAATTACGCTAATATGAATCCAAGTGCATGCTTTAAGCTAAGTGTTGCATATAGCTATGAGGGTTGGCACAGAGCCCTTCTTGGCACTGCAGGATATAAACGTGAGGGTGGTGGCATATAACCGGCAGTAATTTCACATTTACATTTCTTACATGCCTATTGGCCGAAAGACGAGAGTCAAGCTGTGGTCAATCTATGCCGAATTTGGCGACTCGGGCTAGTATGAGTCTGAACAGCATCATCCAATAGACTGCAGGGATGTAACTCAATTAGTTTAATTCAGAAACTGGAAAAGGCACCCTGGCTGAGAGCCTCATAAGTCCCCTGATGGTTTCCTTTGCTCCTGCATGTGATATTAGTTTTCCTATTTGGTCACTCCCACAAGATACTTTTTGGCAAATTCTAACCAAAAGTCTATAAAGATTATGCATTTATATGTTATACAGAGCTTATGATTTAGCCTAGTGCTTACATCAGGGTGCATGTTTCTGTCCCCTAATTGTTATCTCTAAAGTAATTAAATAGAAGATAAATATATTTATTAACTTCATTATTCCCAAGGCATTCATTGGATGTTTGCTTGTGTTTGCAGTCATTAATCATACTGTAGTTAAGACAGATTGCCTTATATCTGCAAGGAACTGAAGAACGTCAAGGTGTGGCTTCGACGTTTAGAATAAACTGATGAACTAATAAACTACGTTTATCCACTGACTGACCTTGAAAAAATGTTTTTAACATTCCATTATGAAATGACTAATCTTGAGTTTTCAGTGTGAGTGTAAATGCTTTATTTAGTTGAGTAAAGATTGTCCTAGCGATGCTATTTCTGCCTGTTATTTTTATGACACTTAAATCTTTGCTCTTCCGTGATTGGAGGATATTTGGGAAATAAAAAATAATTATGCAAGAAAAATTTATAGCTTATGGCTAGCTGCATGTGGGAAGCATCAGACCTGCAAAAATGTCCAAAATGCCACCCTTACAAAAGACAGGGCTGCTTAATGGGTCATTTGACCAAGGACTCTAAAGGCAGCACAGTGTCTCCTTGGAAACAAGTCATTTCACCAGCAGTCGACGCAGAAGGATGAGAAGAAACTCCAGACACCTGTCAAACATCTCCAGGCTCCTATATAACCAGTAAACAGTACAACCCCACAAAGAGAGCCATGAGGAATCTGGATCCAGAGAGTACAAATCCAGAGCAAGGTTTTGTTTCAACCAGCCAATTCAGCACAAAGCGTCACCGTCACAGAGAACTCAACTGGTTGGTTGGAACAAAACCTTGGTCTGGATTTGTACTTTCTGGACCCTAACTTTCTACACGCAATTCCTCAGCCGGATAGTCTAGTGTTTGTTATAGTCAGAGTAGATATTGGTTAAAGTTGTTCCCTTTGGTTTTTCAATCTACTAATGTCAGACACTGGGTGATGTGCTATGCTGTATAAAAAATAAACCCTGAAGCAAAATGAGCCTCCAACTGCCTTCACAACACCCGACATCTACCCGTGTTGCCTCCTTGAGGAATCAAAAAAAGAGTGTCGTGATATAGACAGTAAACTAGCTGGGATACACACCCTAACACGCCATGTTCGCCATTCCTTTACTGCAGGCAATTGTGGTCTGTTTTGTTTCAGGTCAGCCCAAACAACCAAGTGAGGATGAGAGTGCCAACCCCCCCCAACCCAACAGGGTCAGCCTGCTCTATGAAGGAAAAAATGCTACAAATATAGAAAATGTACCTGGGGAGCAATGGGTAAGGAGCGAAAATGACCCAAAGTAGGAAGACAGGGGCTGCTGAAGTAGTGATATTTTGATATAAAAATAAGTGCCTTCTAGTTGATATGCTTCAGTGTTTTTTAACCCAAGGCATGTAGTGGAAGCTTGTCGGTACCTCACATAGGTTATAAAAACATGTTTAATTTTAAATGCTTTTCAAAAGTAATCTAGCACCTGTGGAGTGGAATTACACATGAGGTTTAGATTCAGCGTACTGTTACACTAAGTGTGTGTAGGACGCCTCTGTGGTGCTGAAACTCGAGGAGCACGTTCGTCCTGCCAGTCACACGCCTCGGTGAGATTTAATTGCCGTTTGCCATGACATCAGGGTAGGTTATAAATATCTGCATATGTTTCAAAAATGACAACCTGAAAATGTGTGATTCGACCCACCAGACCATTTATATTGCCGCTAAGCAGGAACGGATATGGTCCGAGTGCGGGATTATGACGACAGAGTTCTCAAATTTTTTGTCTTAAGATGCCCGCTATGTTCACATCATTAAAGAAGTTCTCTTTGTTGTGTTTGCTTCATGTTGTCTATCTTCCATCTCATCGCAAGTGTGTCGGGGCCCCAGAACCAAGCTGCAGCCTAAAACGTTCAGTCTTTGTGGGGGCTGGTGACATGCGGTCCTATATTTGTGTTGCGTGTCACCGCGTCTCTTCAAGAAGCTGTGTCGCGGCTCCACCACTTCTGCTGTCACTGGAGGCAGCATGAAGCTAAATAAGGCAGCGTGTCGTTAAACCTGCCTTGACGCTTTGTTGCTGAGTAACGCAGGGACCCTCTGGAGTCGACGTCTTCTGCAGGCGGACTTCCAGACATCCAGTGGACTTCATCAGCTTGTAGCAACATGAAGAGGTGTCCTGCCAAGATGTTAAACCGCTAGCTGCTCTGACGACTGCTCGCTGCGATGATGTCGGCTGATCTGGGACAGCAGTAGACGTCACTCACTGCAAGATTAACTTGCGGCTCCATGTGAATTGTTTGTTGACATGTCACACTCACTCTGTGGCACCAGCTGTGTGGTCTGCTAGGCTGCCACATGGAGTGTAGATACCAAGTAATCTGAACATATCAAATATTTATTTTCAGATCAGTTTTGATATACTGTCTCAGGCTACACCCAAGATTTTTTCTAAACCCCTCAGGGTCTTTGAGAACTGAACAAACAACAGAAGCACCCACCCATTCATCTTGCATAACCGGTGATCCCATACAGGGTGGCAGTCAGCCTGAAGCTCGTCCCAGAATGCTTAGCCGGAGACCCTGCAGTATACCATAATAATATCACCATATACATAATTTACCATGCAATAGGAATACAGATAAAGTATCTAAAATGTTGCAGAAACCTGTACGTTTTGCATAATGAGGTATTTCATACTTAGTGCCCCTGGAGTCTGTCTACACACATGGAGATACACAGATGTTCACACAGATGTGCACACAGTTTTGAGTCTGCAATTCCACATGAAATTCTGTGGGCTGCCGTCTCTCTCCATCTCTGCACTGTCGTGTGACATTTTGCCGTTTCCTTTATATGCAACAGTGCACAACGCTGCCCTTTGCTTGAGCCAAACGTTGACATTTGAGCCCTCCACTCCCCCATGCCGAAAGAGATTAATCACGCCCCCATCTTGATTATACCCGCCCACTTTCCCGCCTCCATCACTTACCTCCAAAGCGGCGTCCCAGGCTACACCGAGGTGACCTCAAAGTAAACAGCTTTCCCTGCTTTCCCAGGACTCTTTCAGGTTTATCTGGGATTTTAATAACTGCCCTGTTTCTCAAAGGAGCTCATACGTGGAAATCTCTGATGTACTGCTGGTGCAAAAGGAAATAAATCCGCAGTCCAGTTGCCCATTCAGAGGTGGCTGTAAGGCAGGAGAAAGCAGGTTTTCGAAAACAAAGATCCGCTGACAGCGATTAGGGCCACAACAATTAGCGAGCCTCGATAAGCACTCACACTGTCTGCAGAGTGCTTAGAACACCACAACTCACCACAAATCACAAGTACCCATAGCTTTATGTAATAGTGAATGGTTTTATAGTGCATTATGTGCTCTGTGTACCGTGCTACGTGCACTTTTTTATTCAGTGTCTCTGTTTGATGAATGCAGGGCACAGCTTATTAAGGGTGAATTATTAAAATCGATTTAAGAATTTCACGTGAGCAATTCATTATCATCCAGCATAGATACAAGCTCCTTTAAGAGTTAATATTGCTGTAGAAGGGGACATTGCATTGTTGGAGGCTGGTGCGGTGTGTTTTTGGTCATAAAAGACAGATGTCTGAGGTGAGGTTGGTGGATTGTGCAAAACTTTGTTGGGAAGTGTCAGACACCTTAGCTATTGCAGGAATGCGTGTGTTCGTATTGTGTGTGTGTGTGTGTGCGTGTGCGTGGGGGGGGGGGGGGGGGGGGGAAGATCAAAAACGCTGTCTGCGAACCCACCCACCCCCCAGACAGAACGTCAGTGAGAGGGTGATCGGCGTCATGGGCCTGAAGCCCACAGCCCGCGCCGGTGGGGAGAC
>JABFDZ020000054.1:8748378-8760241 GCA_019775955.2 Pollimyrus isidori
CCGGCCACAACCGGCGTTTCATCTTTTTACACTAAACCACACCCTACGGGGCCGGGCATGCTTCCCGCCCCCCCCCCCCCCCCCCACAGCTCTGTACCGGAGAAGTGGTTTGAAGTAGGATGGACATAGGCTTCATGAAAAATAATTTTCTGCTGCTGGTGCCCTCTAGTGGCAGCTATCTGCCTTGCTCTTTGCATGCAGTCAGTCATTGCTGATAAAATAATCCAAAAGGGCTAACCGTTAACATTTTGCAAGATGCGGTGTTTTGTGCTCTCTCAGTACTCTGGAGAAGTGGTTCTCAGTTGATAGCCTCATGATCCACATTTTACCTTGGTCATTAAGTCATGACCCAAATGTTTAAAACTACAATATCCAGATTTATTTCAGAAAAAAAGTAGTGCAGCTGTAGTAGCACAATGCATGCACCGTCCATCGATTTGTTTTCTGTAACTGCTCAGCCTATTGAGGGTCACGGGGCCTGGAGCCAATAAACACAAGGATGACCCTGGATGGGCCCCCAACCCACCATTCACACTTATGGGAAATTTAGTAACTCCAATTAACCACAGCATGTATTCTGGACTGTGGGAATCGGAGAACCTGGAGAAGACCCCACAGTGACACGGGAAGAACATGCAAACTGCAGACACAGAGAGTCATGGCAGAGACTTGAACCCGGGTCCTGGAGGTGTGAGGAGACAGTGCTAACCGCCGTGCAGCTCCTTTGTATGCACTGCTCAATAGCAAAAGAAAGTTTGACAAAATGTTTTTTTTTTATGCATACAGTCTGTGACCCAATGAAAATACCTCCCCTCCCCACCCCTTCACCACTGTCTCCCAACACCTTGGGAACCCCTACTCTACAGAAATAGAAATTACTAGATTGCTACAAAAGATAATTTTAGGGCAGGTCGTGTAGTAATGGGATGTAATACAGTGATATTTCCTAAGGGCATAATATCTGCGACTTAGTGCTGAGATAATAGACGACTGCAGATGATGGAATGGTGGCATCTGCTGGTCTCGGCCAGAAATTGAATTCCTCATCCTCGTCTGCACAGGGTCATGGGGAGATGTGTAGCCAGGCCCGGGAAGTGCGGGGGTGCCCTGGAAGAGATGTGGGAGCATACCAATGACAACAGGCCCACGCAGTATGCAATTACCTCACACAGTGGGGTGGGGGGCACTGTGACACTATTTTCAACATCAGTCGGGGGGAATAATAGCAGCGAGTGGCCGAACGATTTTGGCACAAACTGGTGTTTAGATCAGCTGGTTAAGATCACCGTGGCTGATTGGACTTAGCGGGCCTCAGCTCGGTTACCATGGTAATAAGACATTATGCCCAACATCCAATCTCCCTGTCAAATGGATGCTAAGTCATTTCCTCCAACATTCACAGCATTCGCCATTAAAGTACAGAAACTAAAGTCGGTCTCAGACCTTTTCAAAGCAACTGCATTTCGTTTGGTGATTATCTGGATAAAATCTGACTATTCTCTGTTATTAAAAACTGTGCCTATGAGCCAAAGTATAAATATTTATGAGCTTAGGTTTAATATAGATTCTGCCCAAGCAGTCAATTACAGGTCTGGATTTTCCGCCCAACTGTGGAAATTCCTTCGCTGAGCACATATTGAAATGATTACTTCAAAAATCATTTCGCCTAGTTTTGGCACCAGGACTTCACGGACAACGGGAACCTTACTGCAGTTCTGGATGGGCCCACAGCTTCTGCCAGTTTGCTTCAGATAAAAGCGGACTAAACCAAAATGTGTAACATGTGTGGGCTTCTTCGGAGACGGCCGAACCTGGTGTGTTCTCACAGTGACCCACTGGTTAGGTAGCTTTTCATTACACTGTAGTAATGATGAGCTGCAGTGCTTAATACCGTCATCGGCTGGTTTGTGATGGACTGGCATCCTGTTCAGGTTGTACCCCACCGCAGCCTTGTCCCCCATGTTGCCTGGGATGGACTCCGGAATCCCATGAGACCCTGATCAGGATAACAGGTTGGCCTCCTTCATGCCTGAAATTCCCCCAGCTCACCCAGTGCCGTTGAGCAGAGATGTTTGGGTAAAAACACATAGTCCTAGTTGAAACCTGTCACGGGCTGAGCCATGAGGTCTGTGGAGGACAAAAGTGACGGACTTCCACGTTCAGATTAAGGAAGGGACCCAAAGATGAAATGATACCCCTCAAAAACACATGATTACCCCCTCTGTCATGGGTCTTCTGTGCCCCAATGGACAATGAAAGCTAAGAATGAAGTGAAAGGTAAAAATCAGCACAGTCCATTTTGATCTATTTTTGGAAGTTCTTTTGAAGTCGCTCAATGCAGACGGCTCACCTAACTGTCACGTTGTACAAACACAAGGAGAGGAGACCTCCCCGTTTTGCTGTCCCCTATGGTTTCCTTCCAAATTTTCCTTCAGACCATGAGCTATAATTGACCTATCCTGGTCCCTGTGCCATAATTAGCACAATGTAATTATGGTTAACCGCTGGAATGGGAGGTGTGGTTTGTTGTGGCCCCTGCTCTCCCATTCACTGCTGCAGGGGCATCCTCCAGGATGAATTAAACTGGGGATCAACCTCTACACTAGGTGGCTCTTTACTGCCCCCTGCAGAAAGCAGAAAATCAATGACGTGGCTTCAGATCAAACCAGCACACAAAGCCAGAAACCTGTTATGTTACTTAAAAGGTGGAGCTACCTAGAGCGTATACAGTGTACTGGTGGATCTTGCAGATGCAATTCAATTAATGCCGTCCATACAGGCAGGAAACGGAAAGTCATACAGACAAGAGAATATTGCGGAGCACTCCAAAGAGTCCCAGATATGCTTTTTAAATGTAAAATATTTTTGACAGTTTATATATGACACAGCAAGTTCCTCCCTGAAAAAAAAATATATTCAACTATCTTACATTTCCGTGTTTTGGTAGAATGTCGATAGATGACATAACATTTAATAGCTCATTTCATCCTTCCAATGGCCTGTTCTGTCACCCTAAGCCACCAAATTAGGAAAACGTAACTGAAGCTTAGATTGTGCTTAGAAAGGTTAGGGTTAGGTTTAGGCTTAGAAAGATTAGGGTTAGGCTTAGAAAGGTTAGGGTTAGGCTTAGAAAGGTTATGGCTTTCAGACAGCAACTCCATATAATGGGAAACCACAGTTTACTTTGATTTAAAATATGTTCACACTAAACTTCTCTACCACACCATCCACTTATTCATTTTGCGTACCATATCGTCCTATTCAAGGTTGCGGGGGGTCTGGACCCTATGCTGGAAGCTACAGACACAAGGCAGGAAAAAACCCAGGATGGGGAATCAATTCATTGCAGGGCGTCCCGTGATTCACCCAAAGTACAGGCAATCTGGTAACTTAGAAAGTGTATCTAAAGCTGAATTGCACATACATTTTTTGTTACTTCTGTTATTGATTCGCTTGTTTATGTCTAGAAATCTGGTTTATTAAATTGAAATATCGAGTATTAGTGGTGGACCTAGCGGCGTGTGTGTGGATCAACATCTTGCCACGTAAAAGTAAGGCTTGTATGAAATGTACAAAAGTCAATGCTGCCACCTAGTGGAAGTATTAGTAATTTTACGTTAATTCCCGTTGTTAAAACATTGGGACTAACCAAGACATAAACCCACTTTTGTTACACTGTCTCAATAGCCTTGTGACGTCTGACAAGATACTGGCAATGAAACGTTTTATAATGAAAACATGTCATGCCGTGTCTTATACTGGTTCAGTTTAAAATCTATTTTTTTAAGTTAAAAAAAGAAGCTTCTAATATTCCCGCAGGGCAGTCTGTCTGCAGTGATCAGCTAAGTCTTCTACCTGAATAAAACAAAGGTTTTCCCTTCCCCTGCCAAGTGTCACCACACCTGCTGTCTCACCTCTGGCAGCCCTGCCTTAACGGGTCAGGTGTGAGGCCCCATGTCTTCAGTGATATTACACCAAGTCACATGCAGAAGCTTGCATACTACTGAGACCAACACATAGGTCATCAGTACTGTGTGCTTGTTCTCCACACTGGGTTGTGGGTTCATCACCCACAAGTGCCCTGAAAAAGTGTAGTAAGGGTGTGGCCATGGGGGAAAATGACCAATCAGATGCTGAGGGGGAACAGCTGTGGAACATCTGACTAATATGAAATAATAAAGATTCAGAAGCGCTGTTCTGTTATATTATAAATAAAAATAAATGGTTGCCATGTTTTAAAGGGAGGGCAGCGATGTGAGTTTACGAACTATCTGTGCATGGTCACTTAAGTCTATTTTTTTAGTTACTCTACCATGAATGTGTTTGCACTTCCCTTTATTGTTGTTAACCTTGTAGCACCCATTCAGACATTTTTGTGGCTTCAGTTGTTGGAGATTTACTCTGTTATTGTTCAGGCAGATATAAAGAAAACGGTGATGTCACCCTGGGAAATGCTTAGCTCTTGGCTAATAGACAGAATGATAACTTATCCACAACTCTGTCAGTCTGTGTCTGCATGGCTGGGTTTGGGACAGCAACTAGCACACGGAACACTGCAGTCCGGTTCTCTAAGAACTGCAGCCACGTTTCTTGGTGTTGTTTACGATGGTTTGGAGATGGGGGGCAGGATATGCAGGTCAGGCAGCAGAACGTGGGCTGGAGAGTGGGCGGCGATGCTGCAAAACCACAGGCACTTCCTTTATGTTGCTGGTCTGCACACATCTGCTCATGGCTCAAGCAAGTGACAGAGGCCGAGTTTATCTGCAATTTGTAGGTCTTGCAGAGTTTCGAGGAAACTATTTCTCATTAATGTCAAAAAACAATGATAATCTGTGTTGGAAAAAACGATTTTAGCAAAGGGCCTTTGCATTAACTAGAAATTCTTTATTAATCCATGTCAGATAATTTGCTTTGTCCCATTTTGTTTGTCATAAGACATGCATACAGGTGAAAATAAGACTTGACTAGGGGAGTGGCACAGTGAAGGGGCAGCCCCCATGCAGCACCCCGGGAGCTGGGGGTTAAGGCCCATGCTCAAGGACCACTGAACATGTGACTATTCTGTCCCAAATCAATTGTAATTTAATGTAAACTCAAACAATAATTTAATGCCAAATCAAATGATAATTTAATGTCTGTGATATTTGAACCGCTTGCATGTCAAAATAAACTCATGTAGCTGTGTGTGGTTAAGGTGCAAGTGAGTCTTGGAGGGTGGGGTTATCAGGATCATATGATTTGTGGAGGTGCGGCTGAGGTCAGAGGTCACAGTGGGTTGTATTTGACCTCCGTGTAAATGTCGAGCACCTGTCCACCATCACTTTTGGCCTGCGCCTATGCTACAGTATCACAGATTAATAAGACAATTATGATGCATTATGTCATGTGACTTTGTCATCTGATGTAATTGGAAAACTGGTGACAGCCAATCAGGCAGTGAATTACCTGCTTCCCATGTGCATCAGCAGGAAGCCCCTGTCCCTCCTTCACAGTCTTATGAAGGACTTAAATAACAATGTAACTTTTTATCATGGTTTGTCCTGTGTTGTGCTTATGTTTTTATATGGGTTTATGCGACAATACAGAGGCAATGTGTTAGTTCACTTTGATTTGGGACATAAACACAGTAACACAGTAAACACACTAAGCCAAAGTGTGTTCCCGTATGACTGTTAGACTATTGCATAACTGGGATGTTATGCAGAAATGTGGGGGAAAGAGATGGAAATGGAACACAAAAATGGGGTAAATCTCTAGATCTCTAAATACCAATATTTCATGCATAGGCTTGCATTGGAAAATGTGATTTCCTTAATTTGACGTTAAGAATTTTATACTTTTTGCTTTGGCTATCCTGTCATGTTTTTAACTGGCGATGAAGCGTACTGAGCTTCCTATTGCAGATTAGCCCAGTGAAAAACCACAACAACTTCCTTCATATGACTGGCCTGCAGACGACAGCTCGAGGCTTGGGTGTGCGATAGAAGTGAACTGACTATATTTGCAGTTTCAGGTCTTGCAGAAACAAAGATGAATCTGCAGGCCAAGTTTAATAATAATTATAAACATGTTACAGGCCAGTACTTTGAGACTTCTTATCAGTGGTGAATGGGTCCACAAAATCCCTCCACTACAGATAATGACTGAGTCATTGTATTCATTTCCATTATTTTAATAGTTCTGTCTTTAGTTGTGTTATTACTACCCTTTAATATTAATAAAGTTTAAGCGTCAGCCAAGAACGATGCTGATACCGTGACTTTTATTTTTAACAAATATTGGCCAATACAATATGTGCATTTGTACTACATGTGCTGGCAAAAAAACCATACAGAACTAACAGCATGGCTTGTTCATCCTCCATTGTTTGGGTGTGATGGTGTAGTTTTGTCGCTTATGAAGTTACATATGAAGTCTCACATGTGAAACGTTGTGCCTTTGATGCCTATTTTAGCATTATGGTCGCAGTTCCTCTTGTGCAGTGGTAAAGCAACACGGAAGTGGACAGAAAGTACAAAAGTTCTCGATAGAGTCGTCGCAGGAACTCAGAACCTCAACCCAAGTTCTGGAACTTGTGCCTATTGATGCCCCAGGTTACTCACCCTGTGTATTTTTTTCCCAGCCAGTACACACAACCAAACATGAGGGTGCAGAGCAGAACTGCCGATAGGCTGACCATAGGGATGGACCCAGATTCCTGGTTGGTGGCTCGTGTAGGCCTACCTGGAGGGGGGTTGGAGAAGCACATTACCCTTGATCTGTGCTTTACCACACACGCCACATCACAGCATGGTGATGGGAATCACTGGGGGGCGCTTGAGCTGGAGCAGAAGCAGGATTAAGCCGTAGGCAAACGCTGGTATAAAACCCTATAATGTAAAATTATGACATCATAGTGTAACTTCAGGGTCTTACAAATGGCTTTCCTGCCTTTTCCAGACGAAAAGGTCAAACAAAGTTGTTCATGAAATGATACTGATCATGGCACGACGTTTGGGATGATTTGGGTTTTTTTTTGGAATAGCCAGCGTTACTAAGATCTTCACCAAACCACTGGTCCAAATCAGGACAAAATATTCAAAAAGATTATTTCAGTGATTCATCTGCTTAGTTAGATTTTGCGGGGTCAAATAAATTAGAAAATTTCAAGTTTAATTGCCATGCACACAACCTGAGGATAGGAGGAATGTGCACAGACGTGAGGTCTGGCCAAATGTGAGAAGATGCTGATCTCCAGGCATTGCAGTCTCAGGTTTGCGCAGAATGGTGTGAAAAACAAAAAGCACTCAGTGAGCCACAGTCCTGTCGACAGGGAGAATGGCCAGACCGGTTTGAGCCAAAATACTTGGGGCTAGGTTTAAAATACTCGAGGTTATAGCCCTGAGTGCTCAGACCAAACAAAATCTATGGTTCGAGCTGGCAGAAAGGCCATTGCAACGTACAACTGCAGTGAGCAGAAAAGCATCTCAGAATGAAGAACACGTTGAACTTTGAGGTGGATGGGCTACAACAGTAGAAGACCATGTCAGGTTCCATTCCTAAAAGCCAAAAACAGAAGGGTGGAGATGGAGAGGGCACAGGCTCACCAAAAACGTTGAAGATGAGAAAAATACAGCCTGGTCTGATGAATCCTGATTGCTGTTGAGGCTCACAGTTGGTGGGTCAGCCGCATGAGTCCATGGTCCCAACCTATATTGGCCAACATGGACCCAAAGGTCCAGGCTGCCAGCGGTGCAGTGATGTCAGGAATGCTTTCTTGATACACTTTGGGCCTGTTAATACCAATAAATTATCACAGCCTATCTGAGCATCGTTCATGAACATGCCCATCCCTTCATGCCTACAATTGGCCCCTCTTCTAGCGGCTACTTTCGGCATGATAACGCATCATTGCTGCCAAGTAAAAGTCACTGAAATCAATGCCATGAACATGACAAGGAGCTCACTGATCTCCAGGGGCCTCCCGAGTCACCTTTGAACACATTTGGGGTTTGGCAGAACACGAGATACATAGAATGCATGCACAGCGGACAGTTCATCATCGATTCTAAATTATAAAGGCTACCATCCCAGTCTAGAGCGACACATCCACATTACTGCAAGTATGAAGCATAATGTCAGCACTCTTGCCTTCAGTCTAATGCTCATATTTCCAAAATGGTACATATCAGTATAGATGCGTCTTTTAGGTCCAGTGTAATCTTTAACATATTTTGTGGAACAGCAGTAAAGTCCCAGATCAGACTCTGTGATGTTCTTAATTGACAAACTAAATGAATCTGACAAGGAGTTCCACACGAAAGCGTATTGAGGAAGAGGATTGTGCGAAAATTCTAAACCTGACATTTTCAGTGGAGGCTGATTCTCATGAGAGCATTGTCTGTACCAGAGGGTATCACAATCATGTTCCAGACACAGTGCAGGCTAATACTGTCCCCTAATCGGATGATCTTCAGCACAGCCTCCTCAGACCTTCTCTCCAGAGAGGAGCAGCACAAACCTGAGGAAGAAAGACACTGTGAGAAGGAGCATCACCGATTCACCATGTCCGTCTAACATAAGATCGACAACATGAAGGAAATACACTGAGACACACAACTATTCCTTGAGACAAGTAAACTTTTAGTTCCTTAAGGTTCTACTGCTGGTCTGGAAATCCAGTTCTATTTTTACAATAATCAGACACTCACCGAGCAGAACGATCAGAGAGATGCACGTTGTGTCTAACTGACTTTGTTGTTTTGGGCCGGACCAATTCCTTTGCACTGTGGAGGGGGGCGACATTAACATGGAGAGATGTAGGTGTCACCAGCTGTCCCTTCCGTGTGAGTTTTAAAAAGAAGTAGCCAGTTGACCTTTTTCCTCTACCTAAGAGTTTTTGGCTGGTCTCCTTCATCTGCCTTTCTTTCTCTCATCCAATGCCTTCCCTGTTGTTGTATGACTTTCTATAAATAATGTATTAACATAATCACTTCTATAAATAATGTATTAAGATAATTATACAACATAATCATGTAAAGCACCTTGGGGCAACTTTACTGTGAAAGGCGCTATATAAAAAAGAATTGATTTGAATTGAAAGATCCAATGTAAGAACTTGTCTGTTGTGAATCACATCACTCAGCGCTTAATAGTAGTTTATAAATCTAAAGAAGTTTCCAGCTCTAGTCAGGCTCTTTATCCTGTACGGACATGTTCACATATGAACCCTCAGTCGGGAGAGAACCTGACTGGGGACATGATGCTTTCCCCGAAAATGCGTTATCTTTTCAACAGCCATTTATATATTTTAGACAATTGCAGAATTACTGTCAGATCTTTCCTGTCTCATAAAGTAGAAGAGGATGGCAAACATATGTAAAGGATTATCTGACAGGATTATAACTACACTGTTACCTGTAATCAGATGTCTAGTGGTCATATTTCCAAAATGGTGAAATTCTTGAGAAGACATCCGCCCATTGGTTCCAGTGAAATCTTGCCATTTGTTGGATTAACAGAAAAGTCCCAGATCTAACTGTAATGCTTTTGACAGACTAAATGAAGACGATAAGTTATTCCACGCAAAACTGTATAGAGGAAGAGGACTGTGCATTAATCTGTAGCCAGACATAATCAGTAACAGCTGGCTCTCAGAGTAGCGTTGTCTGTACCAGATGTTTTCTCACTTGTGTTACAAATAAACAGAGAACTTGTTTAGTTTAGTTCTATAATTTGTCCAGAGCTTCTTTCTAGCACAACCAGACAGCACTGAGATTGAATGTTACTCACAGAGTAAGATGATCAGAGAGACACATAGTTTCATGTCATTAAGGATCTCAGCAGGTTCCTTTATCACAGGCGACTTTGAAGGACGGAAGTTACAGGGTATCAGTGATAAGAGAAGGAGCTACTTCCCTGATCAATATCACCATGACACACCCACTGAGCAAGAGGATTGTAATTTTGTTAAAGTTGTTGGTATTAAACCTTATTCGGCTTTTGCAATTGGTCAAAAAATAGGGTTTTTTTTGTGATGTGTGCTTGATGTGTGTATCTCAAGCTGGGATGTGTAACAGGTTGTATAGCCCACACCTGCACATCATAAACAGGGAGGATAATGTGAAAATAATACAGTTAGAGGAATCCTTGGGTTAGGGTTGGACTTAATGCCAGCAAGAGCTACAGAAACACATGATTAGAGTAAAGGCACACAGTTGTCCATATATTTTATAAAACTGCTTGTCATTTTCAGGATGGTGGGGGTCCAACGCCAGTCCCAGAGGTTGCAGATACAAAACAGGAAACAACCTGGGATGGGGGGTCAACCCACTGCAGGGCTCACACACCATTAACTCACACACTATTCACTCACACACCATTAACTCACACACCATTAACTCACACACTATTCACTCACAAATGGACGCTTATGGGCAATTTGGCAACCCCAGATTTTTAAATTTGAGAATTTATACCTGCAGTTAATCCCGTCATGCACCAGCAGGGGGCGATCAGCACAATGCTGGACATCGGTAGCTATGGTTTCATCATGGTCGGCAGCAAAAGCCCTAACAGGACATGGCTGTGGAAAAGACCTGGGGGAGGACAAAGGCTCAGTGTGCTGCTTATGCTCTCTGTGCCCCCAAATGTAGACAGCCTGGGAGACGACTGCTTTGAGGGAAGACCACCTCCAGACCAACCCAGCCATTCCAGAGGAACTGCGTCTCCCTGTTTGAGGGGGAAGATGCTTCCCCCTGAACTGGGAGCCGCTGCCCTTCATCACCACAGTCTGTTTATATTCCGCAGTATTTCCTGAATAAATCTGCCCCCTTCCTGGGTATCTGCCTGCACCCTTGTCTCCTGAGATTAAGTAAATTGTTTGTTCTATTGAAGTCAGAAGATAACTTGACAACATATGATTTTATTATAATACAATAAAAACAGAATCAGAGTCTCTTCACTGTCTTTACACACACAATGTTCCACATGAACAGAACATTCACATTTGAAATACAAATAACCACTTTAATATCTTGTTCATAACTTTCTATGGCGGAACTCATCTAGGTGTGTTCCAGGTTTTATAACAGAATTTAAAAATTCTAATAGCATAACATAGCATAGGTATGCATAGGTATGCATATTTTTTATCAACATGGTGCTTCTGTCTCGATTCTCAGATACACTGTTTCTTTTTTTCTAAGTTTTCTTCAACATTTGTGTTCCATAAATGATTTGCTTCTTAGAAATTACACAATAGGGATCAGTGCGAATGCTGTAAGCTTATCACACTTGACCTCTGTAGACTTCGGAGTAGGTACAGAAATCACTGTTCTGATCAGGCTTTGTCCTGGACGGCCTGGGTCCTTTACGGATGTTCAGTGCAGCATAGTTCACCTGTCCCTCCTCCTCCTGTGGATAAAAACGATTTATAAGAATTTTGTTATTTTTGATTTAGTAATAATGTCATTCTCTTATTTGTCACAATATGTCACATGAAACATGTATACCATTTTATCACATAATTTCTGAAAGAACAATTGCTATATTACGAAAAGAATTTGTCTATAAAGCAGAACTACCTACCTCTTCTTCATTAAAACTTGTACATGTAATTGCTTGTTTAGCTGTGGCCTCTTTTAACCCTACAACAAACAAACAAAAAAACAAATGTTTGGTCAAGGTCACCCAAGACACATAATG
The DNA here is from genome assembly GCA_019775955.2 of Pollimyrus isidori. NCBI lineage: Eukaryota > Metazoa > Chordata > Actinopteri > Osteoglossiformes > Mormyridae > Pollimyrus > Pollimyrus isidori. The sequence goes on from JABFDZ020000054.1 coordinate 8,760,064, forward strand.
AAACATCCAAAGGCGTCTCCACAGCAGGTCAGGAATAAACTGCATAGAGCATCTCAGCAATAAACCCAGGCTCTCAGACCTGAACATGCAGGTCATCTTTAGTGACCCAGGGGACTCACCCTGTCTTTTCCCCAGCCAGTAGGTACCGACAGAGAGAGGAGCACAGAGCAGAACAGCC
>JABFDZ020000054.1:8783784-8794769 GCA_019775955.2 Pollimyrus isidori
CTCGCTGGAGGGATTATATCTCTCGGCTGGCCTGGGAACGCCTCGGCGTCCTCCCCGAGGAGCTAGTGGAGGCAGCTCGGGAGAGGGAGGTCTGGGTGTCCCTCCTGAGGCTGCTACCCCCACGACCCGAACCCCGGACAAGCGGAAGTTAGTGGTGGTGGTGGTGGTGGCCATGCTAATATTCCTTCTCAGAACTAATATAACTAACTAGTGGCTGCTTTGAAATAGTCGCTGAGAATGAAATGTGAAGGGGAAATTGTTCCTTATATAGAAAATCTTCTGTGAATTCTGGAATATAAGGCATCTGTTATTTCATTGGTTACAGCAACACTTGCTGATTGGCTTTAAAAATATGAAATATTTATTTATAAAAAAAAAACCCTGCACCTATACCTGTGTGTGCAAATGCCATACTTGTCTTAAGAAAGTATAAGCCAGCCTTTTTCACAGAATTAATGATTTAAAATATTCTTTAAAACTGAGGAAGCAAAGCTTCCCAAATGGCATTCAATTGGGAAAGTTGCCGGTAGCGGTCACTACTGTACAACACTCCTTTACTGTAAATCGATTATATACAGTAAATACCGCATCGCCGAAAAACTGACCAATGACCCTTTCCCAAAGTGGGAGAAAGAAATCATAATCGTGTGAAAATAGTCTTTTATATCCCACACCAGCAGGAAACGGACTCTATGGAGAACCCTCCACAAGTACTTGATGCATCAAGCTGTAGACAAGAGAGTGACATCCATGGTGACAATCATATGCATTTTGACATTGAAGATGATGACGGTATTGACGTAAAAGGCACATTTTTGAGGATGCTGATTAAATTGCTGCTACTGTACCAGCCACCGCTATCTGTTGTTTCAACAGATCCGCCATTCTACCTCATGCAGCTTGTGCTCACACTGACTGGGAATGATGTTATCGCCAGACTCACCTATAGAGAGGAAGCAGGGGGAGACATTAAGAATATTGATCCTCGTAGGGAAATTTAAGTGTTTAATAATAATAATAACTGAAACAGTATTGTGATACTGTAATTTAAAAACAATAATAAAACTACACTAGAAAAAAGTACTAATACTGTGAATATAAAAGCGAGGAATAGTACTGAATGTAAATACGGTAATGATGCTGTAAATGGCAATATAGTAATTATGATGTAAACTCCTTTATAGTAACTTACTAGCATCCAGAGTGTAAGTAGTGTAAGTACTTAATACTAGTCATTCCCAGATAGTTGACTGAGCCTGTGCTCAGGCCCCAAGCTTCACTAACAACTGTGTCTAGGTCTCAAAGGAGAGGAGATTGCTTCTTTCCATATCCATTCTAATGTACTTCTGCAAATGAAGCGTTGTTTCATTTTAGCAACGCGTGTAACTAGATGAGACCTCAACAAGACCTGCCAAGAGAAAGCACTGTTCATCACTATTTTGATTGAAGCCGTGCCTAACGGCAGTGAGAGAGGGGAAGCACTGCCCATGGATACTCGTCTAATTATCTCTGACCCCACCTAGTGGTCAGTGTGTGTAGGACACTTATCCTTAGGAGGCTGGGGGCGCATTGAGTATAGAAACTTGCCCTATCACTTCTGATTGAAACTGCAAGCTGCTTACTCGGACAAAATTGGAAATTAGACAACACATTGCTTGAGGGGAGAGGTGAGCCTGGCCAGCTCGTCCTCTGCTCACACGCGGTGCCTAAGTTTAGTATAAAAGAAGGGGGAGACCTCAGTGTAAGTTGGAGCTCAGCTGTGGGATAGAGGGCCCATCCCCTGTCACTTTCTCGGGACTCGTGTGTTGGTCTCCTGCCGGGACTCAAACGGGCTCCCCAGTCTAAGAGTGAGGGTGGGTGATGACGGCATATCCGAGTGTGAATAGCTTTGCAGTGTCAATGTGTTGATTTAATCAATTATCACAGTAACCATAATATAAATTTGAACTTTGTATGTATGCATGTTTTTTATTCACTTTTTATGTGCCTATAATCTCTTGTATTGGCAGTTTGATTATTGTTTGATTTATAATACCATTGGATATCACTTGTGACATGGAATTATTTTGCATTGCTTTTATCAAATATTTTGGTACTGATTTTAATGCAAGGTTATTTTGCATTACTTTGTATTACAGAAATTAAGCTAAGTGTGCCTGTTTGCTCCTTCCAAAGCCCTATAGCCCCCTTACATCTTCTTAAAACAATTGGTTTTTAAAGTATTAAATAATTCAGGAAACCTCTGTGTCTATGTGTGTGTGTTTGCATGCATGTATGCGCAAGAGACCTGGGAAGGCCAAACTTCTCTCAGGAAAGATTAAGCCCAACTTTCTCACAGAATTACAGGTTTAAAATATTCATTAAAACTCAGGAAGCAGAACCTCCCAAATGGCATTCAATTGGGAAAGATTCCGGTAGCGGTCACTACGGTACAACACTCCTTAAATCTATATACAGTAAATTCCGCATCGCCAAAAACTAACCAATGGCAAAGCAGAAAAGTGGCAGTAAAACGGAAAAGAAGAAAAGATGCAACTTTGGCAGAAAAGGTTATTAGCTAGTTAACGGCACATTCAAGGCATTTGGCAATCTTATACTGGTAATACTGTAATAAACGGTTATACTGTAATACAACTCGGTTTAGTTATAAACTGAAAGATGTGGTAACATTGCTTGCAATGCATCCATCCATACAGCACCCCCCTGTAGGCAAAGCGACGAGGAACGAGGGTTTATTCCAAGGATATACACCAACATAGAGACTTCACATAAACAACGTTTATGCCGCGTCTGCCAGAACAGACGCTGGCGCAGACTTATATACATAAAACGAGGCACACGACTGGCGAGCGGCAGCGCCACACAGGTGGAAACACTAGGCAATCACAGGAGGTAACAAGGTGGGTGTGGCCCACATGGGGCTGGAACGTGACGGACGTCGCAGGACGTAACAGAGCCCCCTCCTTGAGGCGTGCCCTCCGAGCGCGCCTCAGGGGAGGCGACGGACGGACCAGGGAGACTGAACCTGAACCTTGTGAGTCTTGGAGGGTGGGGTTATCGGGATAACATGATTTGTTGAGGTGAAGCTGAGGTCAGAGGTCACACTGGGCTGTAATCAACCTTTGTGTAAACGTCGAGCAGCTGTCCTCCATCACTTCTGGCCTGCCCCTGTGACACCGTTTAACAGATTAATAAGACATTTATGACGCATGATGTCATGCAACTTGTTATTTTGCCAAAATATAAAATTGACAGCCAATCAGGCAGTGAAGTACCTGCTTGCCATGTGCACCAGCAGGAAGGCCCTGTCCCTCCTTCACTGTCTTACGAAGCACAGAATTCTTCAAACCTGAGATTAAATATTATTACTATTGATAGATATGACTAATACTTAGCACAGAAGGGTTCAAATAACAGTACAATCTTTTTTCATGGTTCATCTAGTGTTCTGTTTAAGGTTTTATGTCAGGTTATGAATTAATACAGTGTGTTATTTCAGTTTGTTTTGGGTCATAAATACAGCATTTTGCTGAGCACAGCTAACCGAAAAGTTACTAAAATCCAAAGTTTAATTCAATAATGGCAAGCAGATAAAAAGTGGTTGGCACAGTTAAGCGAAAAGTTAGTTTTGAAAATGCTAATCCGATAAACCATAAATTTTTTTTAATGAAAACTAATGGTAGCCATTAACTTTTATTTTGTGAATTTTGCTTTGATTTGATTTGGCTTTGGGCTCTGAAACCCTTAACAACACAGAGAGCTGAAATTCTAACTCAATTAGCAATTTAGTTCCACAGGGCCAGAGTGATTAGCAGGTGATATTTTGGACTGGTGATTATTGGATCCCGTAGAATCTCCAGAATAAATTTTCTTTTAAAGATATTTATTGCTAGACATAAGCATTTTTGCTGGAGAACTGCGACTGGCCCATGCTATTTTGCCCTCAGTGAACCCACTTGTGGACTACAAACATGGTGCCTTTCACCCAGAACTCAGAGAGAGGGTTTAGGCTCTTTAATAGGCTATAGCTCTGTTAAGCAGAACCTGGAAAATAAAGGCAAATAACCAGAGGCTGAAGTAGAACTTCTTGCTTAGTCAGATAACTTGTGGGATTTAAGATAGTCTAGGAATCTGACAAATCTGACAAGTTATGTGACTAAACAAATAACTGGGGGCAGCATGTGGCGCAGTAGGCTAAGCCTCTGTGCTGGTGATCAGACTACTTTAAATCTGGCAAGTTATCAACCAACCACGTCTCCTGTTTGCATGTAGGCAGCCAAAAGCATGCCAGATAGACTGTTGCAGACACTCTCACAACAGACCAGAACAAATATGTGTGATTTATAAATGTTTTTGACCATTAAAGTTGTCACACCCTGCATTCCTGCCCCCTCGTTCTCTCCCTAGTGTGGCTCTAACGAGCTACACCTATCGAACGTTTATCTTGCCTCTCTTGTTCCAAACGTCGTGTGGATCCCTCCAGCTGCCCCTCATCTGCGCCTTTGTTAGTCCAGTATAACAGTGCCTCCTAGTCCTATGCTCCCCAGGCTGGTCATTGATGGTGCCCTAGTGTGAAAGTTTTTGTCCCCCCCTTGTCAGTTGTGTGGGCAGCTTGACCATACATGGTCTGCTTTTGTTTCCTTTGTTCCTCTTTCCTTTTAATAAACCCCTTATTGTTCGTTTTCACACCTGTTCCTGCCTCCTTCGTTATTGGAGCATGGTAAAAGTTAATTTACTTTGCTTGAATTATTTTCTTTACCACATTTACAGTTAACAGAACTAAATTTAGAGGAAGCTAGGTGGTCTGCTAGTGTTTTTTTGCAGCTAATTAGTGGTTAACAGGTTAGTGGAATCTTGCCCACCACTGACACAGATACACAGCAGCCCAATGTGGGTGGCTGTGTGACTGTATGCCTGTCAGGGAGCTGCAGCAGCCATAGGCAAAGAGAAAATGACCTCTGTAAACTGTACAAGGCTGCATGCAGTCACTCGGCTACAATCACACCACTCCCCACAGAAAGGTGTGAAATTCACAGCAGGGAGCGTGGGGGTGACTTACCCTTTTCATATCCGCGCATGTACATGAAGAGAGAGAAGGGAAGGCAGAGCAGAGCACAAATTGCAGTGATGATGATCACCGGTATCCATGCATAATCCACATACATGTACATTTTTCCTGGTGTGGAGACACAGGGAGACATAGTGGTTCATTTGGGGCCATTCAGAGGGAAGGCAACAGAAGTACACACACCATACTGTAAAATGGCAACAAGGATCACTGGGGGGCGCTGTTTAGCTGCAGAGTTGAGTGGGAGAGGCAGAATTAAGATGCATGTGATCACTGGGATGAGATACTATGACGTGATTTGGACTACGTCTCAGTGAAGCACCAGGGTCTTAGAAATGGCTTCTGAACCTTTTCCAGATTAATATATAAAAACAAGCTTGGTGTTCAGGAAATGATTTTTATCACAGAACGATCCATGTGCTGACAACAGTCTCTGACTGTAATTAAATTATTGAGGTCTGGCCAAATGTTAAATGGTCTGTGCAAACTGTTCCTGCCATTTCTTCCCTGACCAGCCACACCTGCTACTCATTGTTTCCTCTTGTCTTGTCTCTTGTTCCTAAACCTCATGTTGAAATCACTCCCAGCTGCATCTTGTTAGCTCCCTCATTAATCAAGTATGTAAGTGTTTCATAGTCCTGTGTTCCCCAGTCCAGTAATTGTTATTTTTCAGTGCCTCAGAACCTGATCTCCCTTCGGAGTAAAGTTCCCCCACAGGGATTTGTTCTGCATCTGGGTTGTTTTTTTCCACATGCAGTGTAACACTGATTCATGAGAACATGGCCTGTACAGGAAGGTTGGCAGATCATGCTTGTCACACATCTCCACCAGTCATTAAACAGCATTAAAAAAAGTTTTAAATCAATTTAGCAAAAATTGTGGTTTTAAAAAGCATTGTCAAGTCTTACATACAGTCACTGTAGGTATTAAACAGTTTCTTTGTTATGGTTTTGCAATGTAATCATAGCACATATTTAAACTCACAAACAAAATTTGTTATTTTGATTATGTCCATTTCAATTATTCCGTTTGCCAAATTGCCACTTTGACTATAGGGAACCTTATAACTGTAGATGGAAACAAATTAATGTAACACAGTGTAGCTTACTGCAATAAACTTAGCTTTACATTCCAGCTTTTTGGCTGTAATGTCTTTCAGCAAAAATAAGCAGGAAGTTTTTAATCACAGATTTAGATGAAATACACACCAATCATTTTTGCATTTATCACTATGTGATAAATGGTAATACCAAAAAAAAATAGCTGATTTCTGTTGTAATTAGACATTGGTTCAGCATTCTGGGTTGGTAGCTACTCTTTTGCACCCCTTGGTTTTCCCTATTTCTTTATGGGCTGAAATGGCTGCCCCTTACAATGGACGGTGCAGTTATTAAGTGGTGAACATTATCCCCATAGTCCGAAGCTTAAAGCAAGATTTTCTGGGCATGTATCTCATTTAGATTTATAGTTATTCATCCATTTATTCTATACTTTGCAGTTTGAATATACAAAAGTCGAAATTCACAGATTCAATCAAAATGTACGGGTACATAAATCAAGAAGTGATGTGCATCATCCACCAGGGTCAATTGCTGCAGCCATTTTACAAGACATGTTTGTCTCATTTCATATTTTTTGATTTATTGGCATGCTTATTTGCACTATAAGTGGATAATATGTAACAGGTAGTCCACAATTAATAGTTGAAAAATCCATAATTAATATACTGTTTAGAGGATAATACATATAAAGAAAAGAAAAAACATGAAGGTGTGAGAAAAACAAATCAAGTGGTCTGCTTGTTGTGGGTATTTGTCTTTATGTGTACGTGTGTGTATTTACGGACATGTTGGATGACTCAGTATAATTGTCTTTTCTGATGTTTTTCAATTAAAATATCACATATTATTTTGGACATCGCCCATCCCAAGAATAAACACTACAGTTACTCAGACTGCACTGTCTCTGATCTAAAGTCTTACTAATAAACAGATAATTTATTTAATTTAGTTCTATAATTTGTCCAGAGCTTCTTTCTAACACAACCAGACAGCACTGAGATTGAATGTTACTCACAGAGTAAGATGATCAGAGAGGTGCACAGTTTCTTCATGTCATTAAGGGTCTGGGTAGGTTCCTTTATCATGGGCAGACCTGAAGTGTTGGTGCGATTAACCAAGAAATTATGGGTGTCACGGCGAAGGGAAGGAGGTACTTGAGGTACGTCCCTGATAAATATCACCATGACACGCCCACCAAGCATGATGGCTGTAATTTTCAAGTTGCTGGTGTTAAATGTTATTCAGGTATTACAAGCTTTCAAACAGAAGCTGATGTGTGAATGTGATGTGTGAATATCTCAAGCTGGGATGTGTAACAGGTTCTATAGCCAAAACCTGGACACCATAAACTGGGAAAATGATGTGAAAATAATAATGTTGGAGGAATACAGTGGTACCTCGATTCTCAAACTCACTAGAACTCGAATTTCTTAAAAGTCAAACAAACCACTTTGACATAGAACTTGATCTGAATATCAAAAGTCCAACCATGAACGCTGACCTAATATAAATTGTACGTGCCAGGAAACATACTGCAATGAAATTCTTACTTGAACGCCTTCTTCACTGTCTGGATGATTAACCAAATAAAGAAGCGCAACATTACAGTAACTAACAATAAATAAACCATTAAGTTATGTGTACTATTAGAGCATTTGTGTCATTTATTTAAACTTTACTAGGGAAATTAACTGAAAACCAGTTTTCACTGCTTTACATGATATTTGGGAGAAATAGCAGATTACGCATTGGAACTGCCTGGGATACAAAAGTCATGCGTGTAACTAAACTCTTCAGCCAATAAGGACAAAGGTGTGTTGTGACGGAGGCGGTTCCAGCTTGTGCAGCTGGGTCAGAGGTCGCAATGCATCTAACCATAATGCACTGCGTCAGGATCAGAAATTCAGAATGCGTTACTTTAGGTCAGCGCTGTAAGCAAGTCCACACACCCAATGACGGTACTGGGGAAAATTGAAATGCAGACTTAATACAGAGGACTAATGAGAACGAGAAACAGCTGATCACATGGAAATCCCACACAAGGTTAAAGTGGGGGCGTGGCATATGGAAGGAGAGGTGTAATGTTGGGATCTTTTTGGGCCGTCCCATATGGGATAGCTTCAACATCTCGCATCAACAAGTCTAAGCCGCCCAAAATCCTGTCAGTGGGTAGTGGTTTCGCCCTCCTCTGTCTGCTGTAGATCATGAGCCACAGTTGACCCTGAACACCCAACAAGCTTTGCAGTTTTGGAAATGCTCAGATCCAGTCGTCTGGTCATAATTATTTAGCCCTTATCAAAGTCATGCCTGCACATTTCTTTTGCATTCAACATGTCAGGCTTCAGTACTGAATGTTAGCTTATGCTGTGTTGCATTTGCCTCGGAAGTGAGGCTGGGAATGATGTCACACCAAAGTTAACCACATTCTAGTACAACACGTTGGAAAGTCATTTAACAGTGAACTAGCGTTACAACGTATTATATGTTTTTTTTTGCTCATACTAACACTACATTTTAAATGCACAAGTTAACTGTTTCGTTCCATCAAGCAGAGCAATATGTCCCTTCTAGAAAAGAGTCCCTTGATGAAATGAAAAGATGTGACATCTTCTTGCTAACAGAGGTACTGAAATGGTAACAGTTATTTCTTAGCAAAGAATACTGAGTGGATTTTTGGTAAATCTACCGGTATATTTCTTTTGGCAGTTGCGCCCTCAAAAGGGTTTCTTAGTGAGTAACGGAAATCAAAGTATCTCTCTGCTTCCATTGAAGTCTGATCTCTCCAGCGCTGCTTAAGCTACAAATGTTCCCCCAGCCCTGTGTGTACGGGTCTGAAAGCAGCCTCTGACAGAGAGCCTAAATGTGGTGTCATGATTGAGACAGACACAATTATAAGATCCTTTAGTCTATAGTGACGAAAGTTTAGGAGATTTATTGGATCATGCTCACACTTCACTCGCCTGATCTCTCAGGACTGGCTCTTCTCTTCCTGAGTGCTGCCTCGTCTCCTGCTCTGAATGCAGCATCTCAGGTTTTCAGCAGTTTGCAAACTTCTGCTGTAAGCCATGGCTTCTGGTTGGAAAGTGTGGTGTTTGTTTTTGTGACTGTGACACCCTCAATGCACCTGTTGATGTAGCCAGTCACTCTGGCTGCAGACTCTTTGAGGTCTGTGGTCTGTTTCTCTGAAAATCTTTCAGTCCGTGTGGGGGAATGAGAGCATCAGGGCATCATCACTCGTCTGCAACAAGTCCTCAGCCTCAGAGATGCAGTATTAGACTTGCATAAGGTCTGCAGTTGCAGACATACAGTGCATAATAAAATCTATAGAGCAGAAACTTTTGGTATGCAGAAAATCATGCACATGTGAGCATTTTACCTGTAACTTTACTCAGCAGCCATACCACTTGCAGTTCAAATCAGGAATTTCGTCTGAAGCTACACAGATTAGGGCCTGGCCAGTAACTGGATGGGAAACCAACTAGGAAAGCCGGGTTGCTGCTGTTAGAGGTGTCGGTGTGGCTATGTAGTAACACCGCTTGCAATGCATTCGTCCATACACCCCCCGCTCCCAAGAACAACAAAAATAAATACATTACAACATTGATTATTGCTTGATTCATAATTCAATCATCAGCCCTAGAGACTCCCACACCATTGTGGACTGAAGGCCCCCTTTGTCTTTCCTCAAGCACAAACCCACCCAGATGTGGGGTAAAGAGTGACAGACGACCCGTCAAACCGTATAGTCTTTGCATTGCTCACTGGTCCCGGTTTTGTGCTCTTTGCAGCAGGTTTGGTGTCATCCACTTGCCTTCTGATGGTGGTGCAGAGGGCAGTGCTGGTTCGAGCCCCGCCCGATGACCCCATCAAAGTGTCCTTGAGCAAGACACTGAACCCCAAATCGCTCCCGGTGTGCAGGTTGGCGCCCTGCGTGGCAGCCTTCGCCACCGGTGTGTGAATGTGTGTGTGGATGGGTGAATGTGAAGCATAAATTGTAAAGCGCTTTGAGTGCTCGGAAGCGTAGAAAAGCGCTATATAAATGCGGTCCATTTACCATTTATAAATTGCTACCGTACATATGAAGGTCACAACATACAGTTTCTGTTGAGACTGGATCTCAGGGGAGCTCTTTCAGTTCTGTCGTCATTTTGAGTCTGACACTAACACCAGCAAACTGGATTTATAGTCTTGCAGAGTTATGAGGAAAATGTTTTTCACCATGTCATTGAACAATGGTGATATCAAGGAGGTGCACAGGCAGGGCTAAGTTTTCCCTATTACACTGAAGCTGCCCGTCCTAGAAAAGAATATTATATATATTTAGTTGCAGTCTTTCGCTGCGCATAGAGGAAAAAGTATGCCCAAGTCATCTTTGTTAGGAAAATGCTTTTTAATTTGCCACGCAGGATGGAGCTCAGTCACATACAGTAGCAAATCAACAGCTTCACAGCTTAGCAAAGCTCCCTAAACAGTCCATTCCCCTGCAGTTTGCACTTCCTGAATGGCCCATTCCCCTGCAGTTTGCACTTCCTGAATGGCCCATTGCCCTGCAGTGCACAGCTCCCAGAACGGCCCATTCCCCTGCAGTGCGCACTTCCTGAAAGGCCCATTCCCCTGCAGTTTGCACTTTCTGAATGGGCCATTCCCCTGCAGTGCGCAGCTCCCAGAACGGCCCATTCCCCTGCAGTTTGCACTTCCTGAATGGCCCATTCCCCTGCAGTTTGCACTTCCTGAATGGCCCATTCCCCTGCAGTGCGCACTTCCTGAATGGCCCATTCCCCTGCAGTGCACACTTCCTGAATGGCCCATTCCCCTGCAGTGCGCAGCTCCCAGAACGGCCCATTCCCCTGCAGTTT
>JABFDZ020000054.1:8794869-8811093 GCA_019775955.2 Pollimyrus isidori
TGGGATCACATTTACAATGTCCCAGTTCACAATAAATGGAAACGTGCAATTTAATACTTATAAATAAATAAAATACATGTGCAAATTCATATTTAAATGTTATAAATTGTCTTATGTTTATACTATGTTGTTTTGCGGAAAGGATAAATATGTTCATTTAAAACAAACATGGCAATGAAATGTTTCAAATTCATATTCATGTCCAGTTTTTTTCCTTATGTGGCAAGTAGCCGTGTAATTTGCATAATGCACGCTGCGCATGCAAGTTATTTGCAAATTCAGAAACCGAAAGTAAGAGAATTCTGTCTGTTTTCATAAAGTTACGTGACACTTATTTTAAGCTTCAAATATGGTAAGAATGTGTATTTGTATCTGACAAACCCATTTGTAACATTTCGACTTTTATCTCATAACATTGAGTTTATTCTTGTAGATTCACATATTTTTTTATTTTTAACGTGGCACTAAAGCTCCGTCGTACCGTCGTAGTTTTTAAACATAGATATATAAATATAAATTACTACATACAGTATATCACCATTTTTTCATATTTAGCAGATGTTTTTATCCAGAGGGACTTATAAATGAGGACATTTAAAGGAATTAAAATCAATAAAAGAACAAAGACATGCAAATGATATGCCATATCTCAGTTAGCTTATTATTTAGCAAATGCTGATGATGAAAGAATAATACATGCTTATGGTAGGCCTCTGTTTTTATTTTTTTAATATATATAATAGCCTAAATAAAATAAAAAATATAGTAAACAAAAATAACAGGAAAGCTAGTGTTACTGGTTAACATTAGTTTAGTTTTTTTAATGTCACAATTCCTACCCTCCTCCTTTACCCGGGCTTGGGACCGGCAAAAGTGACCCAAATGAGACACTTTGGCGGAGTTGTTTTTTTTTTGTTTTGTTTTTCTGTTTTGTTTTTTCTTTATAATCTTATAATCCACTTAGAATTTTAAAACATAAACAGTTTAACCATAACATTGTAACATTTTTTAAATACCATCTACATTAACAATTTAAGAGTAGTCCAAATTTTTTTATTTTGTTTTTTCCAGACCCCCCTCAACACTAACACTCAAGACTAAGCAAGCTCACAGAAAGACTGGTTCATCATTTTCGTCAAGGCTCTCAATAGCAGGTTCAGCAACTGAGGGAGCTGACTTAAACGAGTAACCAGCTGATGTTCCAAAAAGCTGCAAAACATTGTGAGGCAGCTGGTGCTCATAGCAAGTCTCACCACACAGCTTCAGCCTATATCGAATGTACAGGATGGAGTTAAGGGTCTGCAGGGACATTCGATTTCTAAGTTTGCTTTTTACCACACTCATCTGGCTGAATACTCTCTCAACTTCAGCATTTGAGTGTGGCAAGGACAGTACATGGCAAGTTCCTGAAATGGGTTGATATCAGCTGCATCCCTGAATTTCCTAACCTCACTCCAGAAGTCCAATGTGGTTTTTATTTCATTCCATTTATTAAGATGGATGGCGCTCCATTGCTGGACAATCTTGTCTATCTCTGGAGGGGAGTAACCAAGAATCTTGACTATTTTTTCCATTTCTCTAGGGCTCTTATTGTGCTTTAAAGTTTCCTCCACATTGAAAACCGACATGAACTGCAATGCTTCAGTGTTGTCCGGCAGTCTCACCCTCAGTTCTTTAATGAGGGAGATGGTGAAGGCTACACACCGTTTTCAAACATTAATTTCATCCTCAGGTGCAATTTGCAACTCAGCAGCCTTTGACTCAAAAAGGTAACCAAGGTATGGTTTAGGACTGAGGAATCCATCTATGGTTCCTTTGAGTACATCAACTTTTGCCAGTGGATTCAGCACCCTGGTGCTCACAGACTTGATCAGACTCACCAAGCTGTCAAGTAGTTTAAGAGGATCTACTTGCTCCCCCTCGAAAGCCTTGATGGCCAACTGTACCTCACCCAGTACTGACTTCAAAAAAGTAAGATACAGTATGTTTTGAGGATCACTGTACATGCAGTATAAAACCTCAGCCATGTAGCAGTGTTCACTGGATTTGGTGACTGTGAAATGCAACTTAAGCTCCTCCCACTGGTCCAAGATGCGTGAAACTACTGGTTCAATGGACAGCCAACGCGTGGCACACACCTTTGTTATCTGTAAAGGTTTCTCCCCACAGTTGATGGTCTCATATATGGTCTTGTAGGCCTCCCTGTGCTTTGGAGACACTGAAAACCAGTTATAAGTCTCTCGTACCAGGTACTCCACACTACGGGGGATGGTGTCATTAGAAGTATGACTTACAGCAAGCTGCAGAGAGTGGCACACACACCGAATAAGAACTAAATCTTTGAGGCCATACTCCTCCTTCAGCACTTTATGGACCCCATTGTTAACCCCTGTCATAACTCAGGCATTGTCTGTCCCTATCCCCAGGAGTTTATCTTTTTTACAACCACACTTCTCCAGAAAAGCCACAACAGCATGGGCTATAGATTTGGCATCTCCTCCCTCCTACTCAACAAGTCCCAGAAATGTTGACACAATTGTCTGCTTAAAGTCACTAAAGTACCGTACAACAACCCCTAGGTACTTCGAAACACTTATATCTGTGGACTGATCAAGGAGGAGGCTGAAACGCTGGTCACTCACACCTGCTACTAACTTTTTCAGCAAGTATGGTGCAAGGACACCATTAATCATTTCAGGGCACTTTGTCCTGTGCATTTTGAAATGTGTAGCAGCAGTGGAGTCTGAAAAAGCAGCTTTACATGCTTCTCCAATGTGATCACATGCCAGCATAGAACAGTGTTCAGCGATAACTAATGCCATGGCGGCTTCAGCTTTTTTTGAAGAGTCTTTTTTTTTTACCATAAATGGCAGTTCGTTTTGTGTGAGACTATTGTAAGGCTTTGTCTTTTGTGTATGTTTCTGAGTTGACGTGTTTTTTTATATCGCAAAGTTTGGCATAACAATCAGTCTTGCAGTACAGGCAGTATGCCCGTGTATTATCTCCAATTAAATGCTTCAACCATCCTTTGAATTCAGGATTTGATTCCCACACCTTTCTGAATTTCTGAGAGTATATTTTTGACTGAGACACGATGAACTAGCAAGCTATATGTTTATGCTAAAGTCACAGAGAAGCACACACACAGTGGATGAGGTAAGTAATGAGGCTGTTTGAGTCAAATGCAGCATTTTATTCTTGTGCAGCAATTTATTTTAGACAAAGAACATTTTTTAATATGCATCGGAACAGGATATTTTTAATTTACATCCCGCTTGCAACCCAGGGCGGGATCACTTAACGGCGGATTCGCGCATGGGCAATTCATTTGCAGTCGAGACTCGTAGGAGTGAGCATCTCCTGCTGTAACTGCAGCTGGGGAGCGACTCCTGCGAGAGGACAGGCCTGTCTGTGAGTGCTTTGGGATGGGGGAGGGGCCGGCGGCGGTAGCTGCTGTGGCAAGTTGAGAAGAGTCAGTATAGACCAGGGGTGCCCAAACCTATCCGCAAAGGGCCAGTGTGTATGCGGGTCTTTGCTGCAACTCCCTAATTAGATTACTAATTACTGGACTGATTGGCTGAAGAGTCCTCACACCTGGGTTTGAACAGCTGACCTAAAGGTTATCTCAAAAACCTGCATACACACCGGCCCTTTGCGGATAAGATTGGCCACCCCTGGTATAGACACATCAGAGTGTCCAAAAGTCTCCGGTAACACAAGAAAAACTTGCCAGATTTGTCGCTAGTCGCTTTTTAAAAAAAATGTCGCTAGAGGGATTTGAAAAGTCGCTAAATAGAAATAAAAGTCGCTGAGTTGGCAACAATGAACACGTGGCATAAGCATGTATGATAAAGTACCATTGGCCAAAACCGTCGACCAATCAGAACAAAGGATACACCCCCCTCCCGCTTATGAAGTCGTAGATGGGGGAGAGCTTTAAACTCCGTCCAAACCGTCAGGTAACCTCTCTGTTGTTATACGTTTTAAGTAACTGAAAGTGAACAGCAAAAAGTGTTTTGTAATAATAGTCACCAGCTAAAATGCCAAATTGTCTTGTTTCAAGAGAGGAGACTAAGTACAATCCAGACATCTCCACAAGCAGTAAACGCCATTTGAAGTGGTTTGTGGACTTCTTTAGTGTATAGATCAGTGGCATGAAATATATTTTATAGGTCAAATTTCATCACCTAAGTTACAATTTTAATGAAAATATGGAATACATTCAGTCTTGACAATGGGCTAACAATCGTTTGTTTGTCATGGGGGTCAAAACAGCTCTAAAGCAAAGGAAACTCTAATGTTCACACCCCTTCCTCAGGATGACCAGTCAAGGTTTTTTTGGAAGAAGATGCTGGCTTGAGACATTTTGGACGCGGTCGGTGTCTCTCTTTGTGACTCCTCCTCTCCTTCTAGAGCTCTGTCTTTCTTCTTCTCAAGTTTGTCTCTAGAGTTCATCATCCCTTTGTTTTGTCTCACAGGACAAAAAGGACTAAAGGAATGGTAGAACCTGAGTAGGAAGTAACGGGGAATTGAAGCGAGGAAGTGTATGAAAGGGAGAGGGAGCGAGGGAGTGCAAGAAAGGGAGCGAGAGAAGTAGAGTGGGGGAGCATGAGAAAGAACAGTTAGGAAATTAGAACAAAGAACTGGAGGGAAGCAGAAGGCGAGGAAGGACAATAGAATGGATTGGAGAAGGAAAAGCAGGTGAATGAAGAAACTTAAGGAGAACAGGAGCAAGATGAGTATCAGGGGCAGGTGAAAGTGAGGCAGGTGGGAACATGAGCGGAGAATGAAAAGAGAACATCCTCGATAAGACTAGAAGAAAACTCGAAGTGCGTGGAAACAATTAGAAGGCAAACTGCAGGAGGGTAAAGGACTGAGTGCCTATGTACGCTGTGAGAGAAGTTTAAATGGTATGACTGAAACAGAACTAGAAAGACCTGTGAGAGGACAGGTGGGTTAAGATAAATGACCAGAAGGGGTCCTGCTACCTGGGACATGACATATACTCACAAGTCTGTGTGCATATGACCATATTATTTAGCTCCTTGTCAAGAGTTTTTGAATGTGCCAGATTGAACTGTTTTCGTAACTGTTTTTTTTCCAGTCCCCAAAGCTGGTCTGATATATTCTACTACTGAATAAATGACATCTACCAAAGTATTTTATAAGATCACTATACAGGATTAATCTGTGTACTAATTTATTACTAAACACAAATGTTACCGTATGAAGACATGCTCCCCTTATTCTTACAGAGCAGATAGACTCCATAGATCGATGTCTTGTCAGCCCACAAGAGTTTTTATTCTAGTGTTTAAGCTTATTAGGAGAAAGAAGAGACACAGCCAGGCCATTCACAGCTCAGTTTATTTATCCTTACAGCAGAAGAGGCATCTAGTGGCCTAACAGTTTCTCAGAAGACAAAGAAACCAGCTCAGTTTCACCTCCCCATCTGGGTGAAAACACGGCATGCATGTTCTTAGAAAATATTTATTACAAAAATTGGAAAGCAGACACTTCTTTCTCATTCAAGAAGCAAATTGCACTATATATATATTTAGAGGGAAAAAAAATAGGTTATCATTAGAAATCAGTTACTATGTGTAGAATTCGCATTGTATATTAAGGGGGACTATATTTAGACCCCCTCCATAAAACAACATAACTGATGGAAATTAGAGGAGTTAAAGAACCTCAGTCTAGTCTCAGGTGCATGAGAAAGCAGTGAGTTTTTGCTTGAATAAGAATAACCAGCATCATTCAATTGGTTTTTGCTAAAGCCGTTATTTCCATTATAAGCCTTTTGTTTTTCTACTGTCTCTGTGGTACCCAGAGGCAATCGGTCATATGAGTTTTACACTTGTAACATATATTTCTTTCCATTACATCTTCTGTAAATGTAGTGCATCTAAAGACAGGCATGTACTGCTCAATGGATTCAAAAGCCGTCCCCAGTTCTTGAACCCTTGACTCATCATTTCTATAAATCGTATAGAACACAAAGGCCTTTAAGTTTGCATTTATGTTTCTGAATAATTGATTTGTTCGGAGAGTATTTATAATGCTTTCTTCATCATCAGGAGATGCACAGCGATCCAAGCAGGGGGAGTAATTGGTGAAAAACAGCACACAAGTGTTGGGGTTCTGGGGTTCTTGATCCCAATTAACCTCATGAAGAACCAAGTGTTCAGCGTGGATACCATCATCAGGCCTTGCTGCAATTATATGATTTGTTTCTTTGACCCCTCGATTCTTTGCAAAGAAGAGCTGGATATCATGTAATTCATTCTGAAGTGTAGTTTGAAATGTATTGCTGTTCTCACACACTTCATTGGTTGTGGTGATGAGGAATGAATATTGACCATTGAAGCGGATCCTATAGATACAACACAGAAACACTGTATAAGTAACCGTTATAGCGAATGAGGTCACACCCGTGAGCAGTAGAGTTTAATACTGTCCATCTATTGGAGTTTCACAAGTGGCCTGTATATGTAAGTCGAAAGGAATTTGTTTACCTGTTTCTTGCAAATCTAATATTTTCTGCCAGAACACCTGGATCAATGGCATCAGCTCTAACTGAGAGCAGGAAGACAAGGAGCAGACTTTTTACCCCGGCACACACCTGAAATGCAGAGAAAGAAAGGCAGCGGCCGTTGTTGTCTTACTAAACTGTGGATCCCATTCAGAGTCAGAGGGTGAACACTCATAATG
Organism: Pollimyrus isidori; assembly: GCA_019775955.2. Lineage (NCBI taxonomy): Eukaryota > Metazoa > Chordata > Actinopteri > Osteoglossiformes > Mormyridae > Pollimyrus > Pollimyrus isidori. The sequence continues at coordinate 8,801,584 of JABFDZ020000054.1, forward strand.
TGACAGTGATCACACAGATACAACAAAAGCAGAGGTCTGGACTTAGAATCCAAATTCCCATCCAGAACTAATTACTAGTAGTTAATATGGTGATTTGTATGATTAGGTCCATAAGACAACAGAATAACCCAAAACACAAAGAACTGCTAAACCAGAACCTGCTTCAGTCCCTTGAGTTAAGTTCTTTCAGAAAAAATAGACAAAGTTATGTGGAAGAACAAGGAGAGACTTACCATGGATGCAGGATTGGTGGGTTGTGTTGGAGTTGAGTGGCACTTCACCTGTAACTGGATTGTAAAGTGGGAGACTTTTAAGGAGGATCAACATCAGACCAACATATCACAAATTGTAGTATAATTGCATATTGCAATGGCATATCTTGAATATTGTAATTCAATACCACAGTCCGCCTGTTAGTGACCGCTGCTTTACAGCAATGCCTTTTTTTACCTACAGTTGATCTGAGTAATGTGATGTCAATTTTATCCCTAGTCTGTTTTCGGTCTGGGTCTCGCCTTAGTGCATCTTAGCCTTGGTCTTGAACTTGGTACGTTCAAGTCTCGATAGGGTCTTGGTCTTGATACCCTCCGGTGTCGGCAATGTCTTGGTCTCGGTTTAGGCCGTCTTGACTACAAGACTACTGTTTAGAGGAATATACATACAACTTCAACCAGAAAGAAAAACATGAAAGGAATGAGAAAAACTAATTAAGTGGTCTGCTTGTTGTGGGTATTTGACTTTATGTGTGTATTTACAGATGTGTTGGATGACTCAATATTGTTTTTCAATTGAAATATTGCATATTTTGGACATCGCCCATCACAAGAATACACACTACAGTCACTCAGACTGCACTGTCTCTGATCAAAAGTCTTACAGATAAACAGGCAACTGTCAGGGGTCTGGGCAGCGGCGGCGACAAAAAAACCATTGGGGAACTGAACATAAGCAGGAAGTAAAATACTAAAGGGGTAACGAGACTAACACAGGACAGGTGAGGCTAATTACAAAGACCAGGAAAACAGGGAACAGATGAAACTAATAAACTCAAAAGAAAGTAAGCATGGAAACTAAGAACTATCCAAGGACACAGAAACAAACACTGGTGAATGACAGACAGGCAGAGGCACGAGAAACAAAACAAAAAAACAATTTAAAATCAGATACACAAACTGGAAAACTCAAAATGAAACACTAGGGAGCACCATAGAAAAACAGGAAGTGCGATTTGAACACAGAACACAAGCAGACACATGCTCAACACGCTGAGCCATGTGGCCAGACAGGAAACCAGTGGAGAACAAAGATTAACATGAAGAATGGATGGCCAGCGACACCTGCTGGCCAAACAGGGAAGGGGCACAAAGTAGGACAACAGGGGCTGAGCCTGACAGACACGTAGTGCTATGGAACCTTATTGCTTTTGTTCTGGTGTGGAAACACAGGGAGACATGGTGGTTTATTTGAGGACATTCAGAGGCACATTCAGAATAGCACTAAGCAATATTTCCATCACCCACTTTACAGCATTAAAGTGTTTTGTGCATAAAATCGCTTGGAGGGAAACCTACTGAAACTCCAGGGTCTTAAAAACGGCTTCCCAACTTTTTCCACACTAGTAATATGTAAAATCGAGTTCAGTGTTGAGGAAATTACTTTGATCACGGCATGATCCGTGTGCTGACAACTTCCTCTGATGGTAACAGAATTACTGAGATCTTCACTGCACAATGCAGGCCCATATCAGGACAAAATATTCAAACAAGTCAATCTAATTATCTATATACTTGGGTTTTTAAACTTTGGGGTTCAATAAATATTTTTCATTAGGAGATTTGGGTTGCTTCCTGCGACGTCCGCTCCGTTCCAGCCTCTTGTGTGTGCCACGCCCACCTTGTTACCGCCGGTGATTGCCTATTGTTTCAACCTGTGTGGCGTTATGCTTTGTCTCATGTATTTAGGTCTGCGTCTGCGCCTTTTCCAGCAGACGCGGCATAAATGTTGTTTATGTTGGTGTGTCGTGCGAATAAAACCCTTGTGCGTCCCAGTCCGCTTGCCTGGATCTCCCTTCTTCGCCCTGCATTACCCGCGATCACAACAGTATGCCACATCTCCCGCAGCAGAACGAGCAGCAGCAGAATGCCACGGAATGGCTTGATCTGCTGCATGTCTTCGAGCATTGGCGGTACCAGCCGAGGCATCAACCTCCTGTCAGGGAAGCGCCCGGCTGGTCAGCAGTATCCGACAACGCGGGCGCGAAAGCTCCTTCATTGTCTGCAGGGTTTGCTTGACAGGAGACGGGAGGAGAGCGTCGCGCCAGCGCAAGAGAGAGCGAGCATTTGTGTGGGCGCTTGCTCGCTCAGCCCTGCCTGGGAGGACGACACCTGGCACGTGAGCTCCGCGTTTACGTGGGCTGACACCGCGGACGCCTGGGGCTATCTCAGACAGCCTCTGTTGGAGACGTGCCCCTTCCGGCTAGAGTGCCTTGCAAAGGGATGGATTAGTCCAGTGAGGGACCCGGTCCTGCAGATACACAGGGCTCTTAAAACGGCAGTGCCCGCACGCCCAACACTGGACCTGCCGCCGCTGGGGCTGCCTGAGCTGGGCTATGAGGCTGCCCAGCCCGCAATCACCGCTGCCCAGCCAGCTGCCAAGCACGCAGCCAAGCCTGCGGCCGAGCCCACAGCCAAGCCTGTAGCTGAGCCAGCTGCCCAGCACACAGCCGAGCCAGCTGGCCAGCACGCAGCCGCTCCTGAGGCTGCCCCCCGCGCAGCTGCTCCTGAGGCTGCCCCCCTCACCGCTGCCGCAGCTGCTCCTGAGGCTGCCCCCCTCGCAGCCGCCGCAGCTGCTCCTGAGGCCGCTACGCCTGCGCCCTCGCCTGCAGCTGCCGCTCCGGATCCCGTGGCTGCTGCGCCACACCCTTCCTGGGGCGCACCCGGAGTGCGTACCTTTGGGGGGGTTCTGACCCCCTCTGGACTGTCCCGCAGCCCCAGAGGACAATTACAAAGGCCCCAGAGTGACTGCAGTCCTAAAAATATTGGAACATAATACAATTGTTCTGGGTTGGGACGGGAGGGACCCTGACCCTCCGTAGGTGCCCCCTTCCCTTCCGGGACATGGAGAGGTGGGGACCCCGTTGGGCTCCACCTCTCTGAGGCACTGGCAGTTGAGCCGGGTGTCCTCCTGGGGGTCCCACTCGAGCTCCTCCTCTACCGCCATCAGAGGTGGAGCGATGGTGTTGTCCGGGACTTTCTTGGGGACAGAGTGTTCCCGGGTGGATGGGTTCAGTGCCGGTGTGGCTGCAGCTGAGGGCGGATCAGCTCAGGACTCAGATGAGGACTAAATATGCCGGACTGAATTTATCAGGCATGAGTACTGAATGTTAGTTTATGCTGCGTTCCATTTGCCTCAGAAGTCAAAACTGGGAATGACGTCACACCCAAGTTAACCATATTCTAGTAGAACATGTCAGAAAGGCATTTAACAGTGAATGTTCTACCCATGTTCGTTGATAGCCAATGTAAGCAACATCAGTTGATAAAAATGCACTGCATGGTATTTTGGTCATACAAACACTATGCTTTTAATGTACTAGTTAAAAGAAATAAGACAGTGTATTTGGTATGTGGTGTTTGGGGAGGTGGCGGGGGGCACAGGGTCTCATTCTGTTGTGGGGGGGGAGTGGTGGCTTGCACACCTTCCCCATGCCCCCAGCCCTGTGTGTATGGTTCTGAAAGCAGCTTCTGATAGAAAGCCTAAATGTGGACTCAGATTTATATCCCACTGAGCTGGACATAAAGCACTCAAATGTGCTTAATATAACACTTAAAATACATAAAGAGTGTGAGTTGTAATATATTCAGAATCCAGTAACACAAACTTGAATAAAATACAATCTTCGGTGACGTGACAGTCCAGCAGGAATCTACCATGTACCACCGGGGGGCGATCAACACCATGCAGGCCAAAGTTAACTGTGGTTATCGAACGATTGTCTGCCAGAGAGCTAACAGGACATGACTGTGGAGAAGGCCAGTGGAAGGATAAAGGTGAAGCTTCCACAAGCTCTGTGTGTCTCTCACGCTGCTGAAGTGAGTGTTGAATTATTTGATCATGCTCACACTTCACTCGCCTGATCTCTCAGGACAGATTGGCTCTTGTTTCCCTGAGTGCTGCCTCATATCCTGCTCTGAATGCAGCGTCTCGGGTTTTCAGCAGTTTGTAAACTTCTGCTGTAAACAATGGCTTCTGGTCGGAAAGTGTGGTGTTTGTTTTTGTGACTGTGACACCCTCAATACGCCTGTTGATGTAGCCAGTCACTCTGGCTGCAGGCTCGTTGAGGTCTGTGGCCTGTGTCTATAAATATCTTTCAGTCCGTGTGGTTGAACGAGATCATCAGGGCATTGTTATTTGCCTGCAGCAGGTCCCCAGCCTCAGAGACTTGAATTGTCCCCCTTTGTCTTTCCTCAAGCATAAACCCACTCATGTGTGGGATAAAGAGTGACAGACGACCCATCAGGCCATTTAGTCTTTGCATTGTTCACTGATCCAGGTTAAGTGTTATGCATTGGCCGTCTGAATGAGAACCATGACATAAATTGCAACAGTACATATGAAGCTCATGACATATAGTTTCTGTTGAGACTGAATGTCAGGGGGGCTATTTCAGTTCTGTGGCCATTTTGAATCTGACGCTAACACCAGCAAACTGAATTTATCAGAGGTTTAAAGTCTTGCAGAGTTATGGGGGAAATATTTTCCATCAAATTATTGAACAATGAAGATCTGCACTAAAAATAATTAAAATAACCGCCTCTTCCAGAATCAAATAAAAGGAACATTTTATTGCTTAATAATCATCCAAGATAAAGCCAGATACCCCTTTTACAGTTCAGCCAGACTATAAAGAAAATTACAATTAGAAAAATATCTAAATTATAAATTAATTGCCCTTATGTGTTAAAATGAAGACATGTAGGGGTGTTTGGGTAAGGTGAGCAAGTGAGTCTTGGAGGGTGGGGTTATTGGGATCACATGACATGTGGAGGTGTGGCTGAGGTCAGGGGGTCACAGTGGGCTGTAATTGACTTCTGAGTAAATGTCAGGCAGTTGTCCTCCATCACTTCCAGCCTGCCCCTATGATAGAGTATCACGGATTAATTAGACATTTATGACGTATGATGCCATCTGACAGCCAATCAGACAGTGAGGTACCTGCTTTCCATGTGCACCAGCAGGAAGCTGCTGTCCCTCCTCCACAGCCGTATGAAGCACAGATTTCTTCAGACCTAAAGTTGTTAAATTATTATTACTATTCACACATATGATTAATACTCAGCACAGGTCAGGTCAGGTTGGGGAGTATGGGCTGATGTAGTGTGTTGCCACGCCAACAACATGGCGATACTCCTCTAGATCCACAGGCAGACACATGGTCCGTCCTACCCTCTGGAAATGGCCATCAATCTACCACACCCAAGTGTTACATAGGCATCCCTTTGTCCTGTTCCAGCTGCTTGGGTCCTCAGCAATGAGCATCCTGCGAGCCGGACCACCCTCAGGGAAATGCACCACATGGCCAAAGTGCCATATCTGACGCTCTCTCACAATGCAGGTAATGCCCCTCATTCTGAACTCCGCAACCACTCATCCTACATGAAGTCAAACCAGCGGTACCCAAGGATTCTTTGAAGAGACATTGAAGGAGTCCAGTGTTCATGTCTGCTCATTTGCGCTTGTGCTTGATGAAAACACTCAGTGCCAGGATATGGTCGATGGTAGACTTCTTAGGGGTAAAACCAGACTCCTCTGGTCGCTGACAGGCAAGCAAGTGATCACAGATCCTGTTGAGGATGACCCTAGCAAAGACCTTACCTGGCATTAAAACCAGTGTTATTCACCCTTCCCATTCTGCATAGGAGATTACAAGTCCCACGTTCCAGTCAGTTGGCATGACGCCTGACTCCCAAATGTAAGCAAAGATAACCCGCTGTGCCAGGAGTACAGCCTTACCACCAGCCTGGAGAAGTTCACCCCCGGATACCATGGATCCCTGCAGCCTTCCCCACCCCCAGCTGATTCACTACCTGTGTAAACTCAATGAAGTTGGGTGGTTCACAGCTAATCAGAGGATCAGCCTCAAGAACCGTGGATTCAGAGATATCCAACATCCCAGCCGGAGGATCAGCTTTAAACAGCTGTTCAAAGTAGCCGGCCCAGCAGGCCATAACTGCAGACCCATGCGTAAGGACCGTTCCGTCACTTGCCCTGACTGCAAGTCTCTGAGGAACAGTTTCACATGTGTGTAATGCTTTGATTCCTCTATAAGTAGGACATAGGTCACTTGATGACAGATGTTGTATCACCTGCTCACAGAATCATCTAACAAATGCCTCTTAATCTGCCATCAGAGCCTTCCCAGCTGTCTTCCTCAGATCCTGGTACACACTGGAGTTGGCATGAAATCATGCCCTGCGACTTGATAATATCCAGGGTGCCCTGTGAGATGAAACACCTTCTGGGAACTCTGGCAAAACTAACACAATTCTCTGCAACCTTCAGGGTCTTATCAAGGTCTCTCACATCACATTAGAGTCAGCAGTCGTACCCAAGTCTACAAATTCCGCTCACAAACTGTGTGCAATTTGAGAAACAGTTTGGTCTTGGACTACAGCTTCCTTATCCTAGTAGATGGACGTAGGTCCAGTGACTCGTATCCCCTGACCTGTCACAAACTCAAGAAACAAGGAGCCACTTTCACCCTAGTCTCCAAACCCAAGGGAACAACACAATCCTGATAGCTAGCCCTGTCAGTACCAGTGGTCACATTGAAGTCAGCCATTAACACCTCATGGGCACCCTTCAACCACTGAGCAAAGTTGTGAGTAAAATGTCTCCCTCAGGAAGACATCACTGACCATGGTCGAAGCATACACTGAGACAACACACAAGACGCCCAAGGAGTGTCTTAGCCTGAGTCTCATAATACACTCGTTGAAAGGAGTGACATTAGACACCATTGGGAGGAGTTTATGAAGCTCCCTCAACCGTGGAGGAAGATGGTAAACTTGCTGGAGACAAAGCGTTCCACGGCCCTCGGTGGGTCGCCTCAAACTGGGATCCAAGTGCCACCATGCAGCAGGCGACGCCTCATACCAGACCTGATCCCCAACAGGCCTGACACTATTAGCTCACTGACTTGACCCTTCCGGGGATGGGGCTCCTGAAGGCTTCCCCCATCACCTTAATGGTGCGTGCAGCTGCAGCAGAGCTACTCCCACAGTGAGCAGAAGGGTATCATGCCTGTTTATTTTGAGCAGTTGTGAGTTGTTTTATGGTGGCTGGAGTACCAACAACTGTTTCCCTGCAAGTTGGAGGACTGCTTGCAGTGCCAAATGCAGTTTAACCTCATACCCAGGACAGAAGGGCTAAAATAAGAATGCTTTTTTCATTATGGTTTGTCCTGTGTTGCGTTTATGGTTTTATATGTGGTTATGCACAAATACAGAGGGAGTGTGTTAGTTCAGTTTGATTTGGGACATAAACAGAGATACACGGTAACCCATTGTGGGGGACTTTGTCACTCTTGGCCTGCAGACAGGCAGAGGCCGTGACGGTTATGCACTAGGTGACTCACCATGTTTGTATCCCAGCATGTATATGAAAGCAGAGAAGGGACAGAGGAGCAGAGAACAAATTGTAGCTAGGATGCAAACCGCAGTCAATAGAAATCCTTCGGTGATCCACATTGTTTCTGGCAATGAAGCACAAGGAGACATGGTGGCTGATTAGGGCCCATCTGAAGAGCAGGCAACAGAAGCACATTAACCATGATGTGGGCTTTAATACCCAGACCACATCACAAAATGGCAACAGGGATCACTGGGGGGGGGTGCTTAGCTGCAGAGTGTGAGTGGGAGAGGCAGGATTAAGCTGCGTATGAACACTGGTATGAGACATGAGTTCTGATTTGTCACACCCTGCATTCCTTTCCCCTCATTCTCTTTGTGGTTTGGCTCTAACGAGCCACACCTGTTACTTGTTCAACTTTTCCTCCATTACAGCCCTCGTGTGGATCACCCCAGGTGCCTCTCGTCTGCTCCCTCGTCAGTGATGTATATATAGTGATGTATCCCTGTCTCATGCTCCCCAGTCAATGATATTGCTGCCTGCATGTGTGCCCCAATAGGCCTTGTGTCCTGTGCTCACACCTGATCCTTTCTATCTCATTTTAGGGAGGGAATGCTATAATCACCTTTGCCCTGTCACTGCCATAACATAAAATATCATTTATACATACTAAAATATACAGTTGCCTATATTCCTATTATCGATACTTAACATTTATAATATTGTGATGTTAGAATGCATATAAGAGCTAATGAAATATATATTTTTGATAAAAATGTTTGGTTTTGGTCATTCTTAATTTACATTGTTTGATTTTTCTTTAATTATTTTACTGTTACTTATTGGTCCCAGATTATCAGGATTGTCATCCCAATCAGAGCCGCATACACACATTACTGCAATGAGCCTGAGGGGGATATACCTGCACTCTTAGCTGTTCTTCAGCTCTTATATCGGGTCCATTGAAAACTGAAATATGTTGAGGAACAAAAGTAAAGTCCCAGATGAGACTCTTTGATGTTAAGCCAAAGACTATATGACGTGAATGATGAGTTCCTCTTCTTCCCGTGTCGAAGAAGAGGAACATGCAGAAATTCTAAGCCAGTAAGAAATTAAGAAATTCAGCTTTCCAGGTTTAAAGGGGTAGTCCACCCCAAAACTGAAAAAAACATGTTTTAGTGGAGCTTTAGTGCTAACTATCCATCTAGGTTGTTCTGCTGGGGGTCATTGGCCTTAGAAATGTCAGTTTTCTCTCAAATATAATGGGATTGAATGGCATTATTTCTGTGGTGATTAAAGTGCCAAAAACATGCATTTGAAAAATTCAACAGCAATGTCTCTTACCAGTAATCACGACCAAGTTACTGAAGATAATCCAGAGTTTTTAGTGAGCAGTTTGATGTAGGAACTGCAAAGTGCGTAGAAGCCAGGGTTCTCCTGCTCGTATCTTCTGCACAATGACGGTACCTTGAAAAATAGACTCCGAGTCTCTAAAAACATTTGGTTATATGTGCAGTGGAAGTGGGTGAGGACATAGCTTTTCTGAGAACTGACACTTATAAATAGGCTGGACAACAAACCTATTTATGTCACTTAGAATCAACATACAGGTGTAAAAGCAGCTTCAGAGAGTGCCTAAATGTGACATTCTGAACAAGAAAATACGCAATTAAAAGTTAGTTTTGTTCAAAGTGACATAAAAGAGAGAAAGGTTTTGGGTCAAATAGTAGTGTCAGCCTCCGACACCCCCGAGCGGTGGGTTGAGTCCTAATTAAATCACAAGACCTAAAGACTCCCACGGAAATGCGGGCTAAAGGCATCCAAGCAAGCAAAGCCTGGACTCAAAGAACAGGGTTAGCATCCAGCCTCCAGAGCAGCTGG
>JABFDZ020000054.1:8926931-8939861 GCA_019775955.2 Pollimyrus isidori
CCCCCCCCCCCCCCCCCCCCCCCCCCCCCCCCCCCCCCCCCCCCCCCCCCCCCCCCCGGGGGGCTATGTAGTGCATAGCCTCTGATGGTGCTTTTCGATCATATCAAATGTAGTATTTTTGATACAGTACTTTCAATATTTTCCATTTTCTATTGATTTCCCGTTGAGTACCAGTACCAGAAGTTCCAGTACCGAAAGTGCCAAAACCAGCTGGGGTACTTCTTTGGAACTTTGGTGCTTTGGAGGGGGACTTCAAACGCTTTCTTTGTCGATTGGTTATACAAATAGCCTGCCTTTAAAACAATACAAACACCGGCGTGAAAACTGTTGCGAAATCAGAAAAAAATTATAAACAAATTATAAACAAATAATAATAATAATAATAATAATAATAAAACGATTTGGTCGAAGATCCAGATGGCATGAAAAAAGATTAAAAAGGATTTTGCTGAATATATTAATACAGCACGCATATAGCATGCCATCCTAACGATGCAATTTTGTTATAAATATACCAATGTTATTTAGTTTTAGATATAGCAATGTGATTTTGTTGTAATAAATAGTGTGGTATTTATAAAACAAAAAATTAGGTTATAAATTTCTCGCAAAGTGTTTTAAACAGCAAGGATGAAAATGATTACGGTTGTCTCGGAGAACGTGTGCAGTGCTCATGCAAAAGCAGCGCAGGTAAACTTTAAACTGATTTTGATATGCAGTCGGTTGCACACTTATGCTGCGAAGGACACACAGGGCAAATGAACGGCGTATGCTGGCCCTACGGGGAGGGGGAGGGACAGATGAATACCCCCCGCCCCGCCCCGCCTCTGAGGCACCTTGACTCCATCATCACACCTAATAGAGAAGTTCTATCTAATGACAGTGACGGCAGGAACTGTTCGTGTCTCCCAGTCAAATGGCAGACGGGTGCATCTGTTTCCACACCTGTCTTTTTTGGGAGGTAATTAAAATCCACAAGTGTGAGACGTGCCGGTCCTGGCTGTGCTCCGCCTTTTAAGGGAACGCTGCGAGACGAGATGAGCCTGGCCCGGATCTCGTTTTCGCTCTCCTGTGTCTGCGCGAGTCTCCCGTGTGGGCGAAAGTACTGAGCTCCGATTCTTTGTGAGGCGACATCGCTCTCGCTCTGGTCGTGTTCCAGTAACTGTTCCTCACTGCGCTTGCAGTGTCTTGGAGCAGTGGAATTAAAAAGCACATTAATCTGAATTCTTTTTTTTTTATTCCTGTAGTCCTAAATAATGATACCAGCCTAGCTGTCCAAAACAGTGCCAGAAAGACCGTCGTAGTGAGTCACACAGCAACAATCAAACTCAAACCAAAGTAATGACAATATACCGCCTTGCAAAACTGAATAAAGATTGCATGTTTGGTGCACCAATTTATTGTAATTTCCTGGTGATGTTTGTGTTTCTTTTTGCTGTGCTATATTTAGAAATCTTTCAATTATAAGTTTGATTTTGGTGGTCATGGGTTGAGTTTTCTCTATGGTAATAGTCAAATTGAAGTATAGCTGTGTGCTGGTGTTTTTGTTTAATTAACAAGAAATGTATGCAATAATTACATCCTCAGTTGATCATCACAGATTACAGCTCTGATTTTATAAATATCTGTGTTGAAATAAATATGATTTTGAGACAAGAGTGTAAATTTAGTTTCAGCACTGGTAGGGGTCAAATGGGCCCCGAGTCCCCTGCCCCCTTAAACTCACACCTTGCTTCTACGATCTCGACAGGGATGTGTCCCTACCATCTATAGCGAAAATGTCCTTGTTCTGAGATGCCGTCTTGTGTGGTAATATGCTGAAATATTTTTAATGACTGACCATATGAAAGACTAAAGAAAGTATAGCTTGTAAGTCACACTGCTGTAGGTGAGCCATCATTTAATGAGCCCACCATCTGTCTTCGTCCTCCATCTTTTACAGAGGTTTCATCTGCTTTTTCCCCCCTCTGATCATTTAACTCCAATAAGTAGCGGAGTGACATTCCTTGAAAGTCATAGTTTGTGTTTTCCATCCATCCATCTCCTGGCCACTAATCCTGCTCAGGGTCACGGGAGTTTAGCACTGTATGATTGATAATTTGTTGGTTAGACTGTGCGCCTGATTGAAGAGGGCCTTTTCTAGGGATAACCGTTTTTTTTTTTTTTCCCTAGGCTCCAGAAAATGAGTTTTGCCATAATACTTTTCAAATATCTACGATTTGGTGCGAAGCTGTTAGCAGCCCAGGGACTGTCGAGAAGAAGCATCTGGGATTGCGTTCCGCTATCCATGTCTTGTCAGGGACACAGGTGCATTTCTGTTCTTGCCATTGTTTATTACTTTAGAGTCCACATTTCCAGGAAAATGGATTATGAAGATGGAACATGTTATTTTCATAAGGTCACAATTAATCCCTGGATTTCAATGCAACAAGGACACAGATGCCATGAAAGTAAATAATCACAGTGTTGCATGTTTTTTTTTATATTTATATATATAACAAGCGTGCAGTAGAAGTCTAATTTTATGCTAATGGCTGCAGGTTTGCCATTTAGCATGCAGCAGCCAATGGATTAGGGCAGAGTATGCTTCAAAGGAGTCGTTCTTTTGCTAAAGAGAAGTTATTGTTCATTTCCACCATAGAGGGGAGGCCTTTATCTTCCAAAGAGGTGCTTTAATTTAAGACTGAGATTTGCAGAGCTCTTGAAAACAAACACTGATTATTTTCTTGACAACTTTTCAGACTCACTTGTTTGTTTTATACTCCATCCCTGTGTATATTGGATATTTTATTCTTCATTCTAAACTCAATTCATTATTTTTTGTGTTCCTGTAGAAAGGCTCTCACAAACGTAATATCATTAGGATTGGAACCAGAGCTAGTCAAATAGGAAATGAAGTCTTACTAGCAAATTTAGTGAGTTGCTATGGCTACACTTGGAACAACAGAGAGTTTAACGGGTGTAAAATCAGCCACTATTTGCACTGTGAAGCTGTTTGGCTGAGAGATGGCCAGGGTGTCCTGTCTGCGTTTTGTGTTCAGGTGTCCTGAAATGGCAGTCTTTGTACAGGTGAGAGTATGATCCATAGCTGAGCGTCATCCTTTGGTCCTGTTGGCCACATCTGCTCGTGGAGTCAAAACTGGACTGCAAGGTGCACAGCCAGTGTATCCCATGCGCTCTCCATGGGGGGGGCAATGGACACAACGCTGATGTTTCCTTTCATCAATTAGATCAATCTTTCTCGACCCAGTCCTGGGGGACCCCAGACACTCCATGTTTTTGCTCCCGCCCAGCTCCCAACACACCTGTACCAGAATTTTGGTGTTTTTGATTGGCTGGGAGCTAGGAGGGAGCAAAAACATGGAGTGTCTGGGGGTCCCCAAGGACTGGGCTGAGAAACGCAGCTTGAAAATGGTGGAGCGGATCTGAGGGGCGGCCAGGAGTGGCCATAGCTGCATGCACAAAAAAGTGCATGGCCACTCCTATTGCCACCCCACATCAAAATAAACATGCAATATGGAGAATTATTTTCTAAGTGGGACCGTAGCAGAGACTCAGTTCAGTGTAGCCTCCCCCCATAAATACAAGTGGCCATGGCAATCAATTTTCTACAGATGCAGTTGGACGTGGCGTCATTTTGAATAAATATACATTCATCAGACTCAGTCCTCTACATTCTTATTAAAAATGTTAAAAATGACACAGGGGTATTTTAGCTTATTATGAATAAAATATTCCCTGTCTATTATGATCCTCTCATAACAGAATTATTATACTAATTAAAACAGTCTTGTTTAGTCAGGCTTTGGTTTAGATTTTTATTGCTATTCACTGTATTGCAATTGTGTGTTATCGATTAATGTGTGTCTTAATGTTTCTTGTTTACTGCTTTTTATTTTGTCATACAAAGCATTGCGAATACATGTCTGTGAAAGGCGCTTTGTAAATACAATTATTGTCAATTGGCTGCTTTGTAGACACTGATTAGCAAATATTTTGTACATCAGGACCTGTATTTCAGGATAATGTCAATTCTATTTCTGTGGATTGACTGCAAAAAGATTTTAAAGATTCTAACTTTCTGTCTGGTCTGTATATCTGTTTTCTCCCTCCACAGTCCCTTATCTGTTTACCCTAATGGTGGTTTTCTCTGCTCGTCCTAGATGTCCCAGCATCCCGCTCTTAGGCGTAGGGAAGTTTCTGTCAAAACTACAGCTTGCATTTCAGAAGAACCATAAACGCCCAGATAAAATACTGCCGCTCGAAGAAACAACAGTTTGAATCAGACACTGTTTGAATCAGACACCGTTATGGGACTCGGAGCCCAAACAAACTGCCACATTATGCAGTAATATTGGAGTAATTAAATACGAAGTGGCGTGCTTGAAGATCCAGCTAGCTATGTTGTATTGATTCCAGGGCGTAGTTATTGCGGTGTCCCCCTTACAGCATGATTTAACACACTTTATGTGTCGTATGCAAAACAAGTCTGGTGCTTTGCTGTCGTCGTGCAGGCAGGCGTGACTCATACCGCTTGCCATTTTCTGCCCCAACTTCTTTTTTTTTTTTTGGGGGGAGGGGTGTGTTAGGGTTCCGGTTAATATTAGTACAAATCTCCAGCATGAAGCTTAAGGGGGTGTGGTGGTGGGCGTGACCATTGAGGGGCGTGGCCTTTGAGGGCCTGGTCTCTGAGGGCATGGTCTTTGAGGGCGTGGCTTTTGAGGGCGGCATGCTGGGTTCACTTTTACCAAATCGAGTGGACAGACAGGATGACCAAGTGATTAAACCATGTTGCGGCACAAGGCAGTGGTTTATTTTTTCAATTACTGTTTTCTGACCATCTAGATCAGTGGTTCTCAACCTGCGGCCCGCAAATGCAAATGCGGCCCGCGATGCTGACCACGTAAAAAAAAAAATTCAAATAAATAAAACAATAATAAATGGTTTTACAATTAATTAAAAAAATGTATTAAACAAATAAATGTATTAAACAAACTTTGAACAATATTTTTACTATAATTTTCTAATTGTAATAATTTTACATGCATAATATCTGGTTATTGAGCGTTGATGACGTCATATGTAAATAATATGCGGCCTGTGAGACTTGAACTTGGACACAGTGCGGCTCACTGCGAAAAAAGGGTCGAGAACCACTGACCTAGATCGTCCTGGGGGGCTGGGGCCCTGTGTAGTTTAGTTCTCTCCCTGATCCCCAACAAATGATTCAGCTGAGGAGCTGTGTGGTAATTAGCACAAGGAGGTGCAAGGAGCTGAGTCAGATGTGTTAACAGAGGGGAGACCCAAAAATGTGCAGGGTTCCGGCCCCCCAGGACTGGAGTTTGACACCCCTGATCTAGATCCCTTCGGCTGTGTTGGTGGGAGTGGGGGGTGGAGGGGTGGGCGACAATGATGAATGTCTGATACCATAAAATTCCTTTTAACCCCAGGCGTCCCTGTACATCGGCACTCCTGGTGCATCCCCCGGAAATTACTGATGGCCAGACCACCCAGGGTCGCATAACGCTCACCCTTATTTACCCCCCGCTGCCTCCCCGCCTCTGCTGTGTGTTCACAGTTATTCAGCTTGTCCTGATGTAAATCGCTTGCCGACATTGTCAGCAGTGTCTTTACTGCGGCAGCATAAGAGCCTTTTGTGCCGATCTTAAATAGGAAAAGGAAAAATAAACGAGCCGCGCTTTTATCTGCCTGCGGGGGGGATTAATTCAGGATATATTTTCACATGCTTCTCCGCGAATGAATCGGATGCCTCTTGCACTGTCGTAAGGGACGGCCTTAATTGTGTCTCCGGGTGGGCGGAGAACGCCTGGTTTCTTCTGCATGCAAACAGACCTCATTCTGGTTAACCTTTCTGCCCGTGGCAGCTAACCTGCGCATCCTGGAAACAGGCAGGGACAGGAAAATGCTTCCGGACATTTCTGAAGCCTCTCCCCCATGCAATTTCCCATCACATTCCTGCGATTGTCTACTGTCTGTCCATCTTTCCCACCTCCATTCATCTCCATGTCCTCAGTCACCTGCCTCTTTCTCCAGTGAGCAGCATGCTAGACAAGGACCTAGGTTCTGAACAAGCCTTAAATTGACACGTTGCCTGGGGACCTGCTTTTGTATCTTTTTTATCATGATTTTTACCGGCAGAAACCACTACAGAATATTGAGCCGTAGAAAAGGACAGAAGTGTAAATTGTAGGCTGTGAAATTAGCTTTTGGCCATGGGCATGTTTGCCAAGCTAATAAATCTTGTGAGAATATGTAAATATTCTTATAATGTACTCTCCCGTGCCTCCGTATCAGCAAGCCGTCTCCCGCGCGCCTGCTCTCCAGGGAGATCGGTGACATTCCAGCGCGTCGCATTTTCTGGATGGGTCCCATAACCCAGATCCATAGCTGCTCCACGCAGCGGCCCAAATATGTGCAAATCCATCTGTGACGGTTAAAGCCATGTGCGGTTTTACCCCTCACTGCCCCGAATGCTACACCCCAGTCTGCTCCCTTTCCTTGTTTCTGCATTTGAGGTCAGTATGTCAGAGTCTGCTCCTTTGTTCTGGTTACTGTCCTGGACCAACCGGCCTGCGGAGGCATTACATGTTTGATTGTGGTTGACAACGTGGCAAATGGCGAGCATCACGTGAGCGCGCCGGACGCAGATGACTGTGGTAATCAATGATGGCTTTTCGACCCATGTGGACGGGTGAGATTTGTGAAGCTCAGAAAGGCCCCAGATTGACTTGAGTGAATATCGCACATGAGGTCAGTACATTTTCCCTGCTTTTCCCTGCCCTGCTGGCGAGAGCAGGGCCCCTTCTACATCCAGTCCAGCCTTCTCTCTGAGCTGGGTTTACCACACCGTGCGGTGATGGAAAACAGGGGAGGGTTGACGCAAGGTGCTCTGGAAGACAGTGACTTGTCATTCTGTCGTGGCTGCACTGCTGTGGAACTTCGTGCTGAGTAACTGTTAGCAGGAATTCGGGGGAGGGGGGGTCTAGAAGACAGTGACCAGTCCCTCCATCATGGCTGCACTGCTCTGGAACGCCACGCCGAGGAACTGTTAGCTGGGACGTGAGGTGGTCTACAAGGCAGTGTCCAGTCATTCCATCATGGCTGCATTGCCTTGGAATGTCACACCCAGGAACCGTTAGCTGGAATCTGCCAGTTAATTTTTATTGATAACAACAAGTTATTTTTTATTAAACTTAAGTCATTGGGTTTAATGCGGCACAATGTTATGTTTGTATAGCTATTGTTTTTATACCTAAAAAAATGATATAACCATCCATTGGTATTGTGGGATTATTTTGAAGTTAATGCCCTTCATTTCACCATATAAATAAGTCATTTTGGGCAAGGCTCTCGAATGTGGGTCTAATAAAGAAGTCTCTCAGAGTCAGGGACTGAAAAAAAATCTATTATCAGATAATAAATCAACAATTTACAAATGCAAATGAATTCTAGGGTCAAAAAATCACAGGCCCATTTAACCATCAATGAGATTTAAATTGAAGGTTTTGGTGAGACATCAAAGTACTGTATCTTTTCTTTATTTTTGTATTTTATTTTTTCCTTTGAAGACAAAAGCTTCATGAGGTGTAAACAATAACTGGGCAGGGGTGGGGGGGTTGCTTTCAAGGTGCTTCCTTGGGGTGGCCAAAAGAACCCTGCTTGAAATGCATGGGAACCGGTGTGCTTTTGGAGGAGACTAACGGGCGATTAAAATGGATGTCAGAGCTCCGTAGGATTTGCTGCTTCCTCCAGATGTTTTTACAAATGGGTCTGGACACCTGATGAACCTCGAAGGCTTTTTGATGCCAAAGTATTCAGCAGGGGAAAGGTGGGGGGTAATTTAATATTACTATTATGTTTCAGGGACTGACGGGTGTGTTCTTGTAATTGGTAGAGTTGGGGGGGGGGGGGGGGGGTGTGTGAACTGAATCCTTATCCTATACCCCCCCCCACCCCCAATGAGTTCATTCCCGAATCGTACTCACAGGTCATGACACTCCCTTATGGCTCGACCCCTACAGACACTCGGTGTTGAATGATCATGGCATGTCGTCGTTCTCATATACGGCCCCCCCATGTTTGGAACTACAAGGTTTTAGACATAGAAAATAAACACAATAACAGAAGGTCATGGGGCACAATGTTGGGTCTTTGATGTGTAGCCATGGCAACGGGCTGAAAGTATGTCCTGAGGAATGTTCCGGAGCTGCAGTGGCATAGATTGCTACCTACTGTACATCCACTCCACACACTAAGTTTTCACACACACTGAGATTTTCCACATATATTAAAAATACAGTAAGTATTTGCTAACAAATACATTTACAGTATGTTCACCATCTGAGTACCTTCATTAGCAAGCAAATGGCATGATTCATCAAAGTAACCTCCTCTAGCAGTTTTAACAGCAGAGAAATGTCATTCTTTCTCCATGAGACATTAAATATGGCTGTATTTCATGGGACGAAATGGTTAACTAGTGCAATTAACGTTAAAGGACAGCCTAGAATTTGACTATGCCATCACCACGCAACCAGTTAATAAGATGTCAGACATGCACTGTTACATACTCTTTCCATGTTATGAAGGAAGCTTGTTTAATTTGACTTATATTTTCATTTATAGTTGTTCACTCAACCTTCCAATGCTTAACAAGAATAAAAAAATCAGCATTTTTTAAATAAATGGAAAAGTGGTAAAAACCTGTGGTGTGCAAAAACTTTTGCCTGGTGTCAGGGTCAGTGTCTGTCTGTCCCTGCCATTCATGCTTCTTCCCTGCCTGGCCAGCAGGTGTCACTGGCCGTCCTGTTCCCTCCTCTGGTTTAGCCCCTAGTGCATTTCCCCTGTTCCCCAGAGTGTCGTTTAGCCCTGTTGGCTGGGTGTGCGGCCCTAAGGCTGTAAGCCCTCTGCTCATAGGTTTGCGGCTGGCCAGTCTCATCTGTTATTTAAATATTATCAGTTTTTCTTGTGTTTATATTTGTCTTTGCATTTTGTCCTTGCTTTTGATTTAGCCTGCCATGCCTGGTTTTCTGTTTGCGTAGCTTTATGTTACTAGTCTTCCCCGGTGCCATTACCCCTCAGTGTTTGTTAGGTTCCCTGGCTCCTGCTCTTTGTTAATTCTAAGTTGTTTCACCTGTTTCTTGTTTGTTGTCCCATGCCTCTGATTGGTTAATTGATCTTGTTACACCCGCCCCTTGTTTGCCCTACCTGTCTTTGTGTATTTAAGTGTCTGTATCTGTCATTGTCCATGTTCCTGTGTGCTGTAAACAGCACTTGGTTTTCCAGTCCTGTTCCCTGTTTAGCCCAGTTACTTTCGGTGCCTTTGGTTTACTCTTATTTCTTTCAGTGTGTCTTTCACCCCTCGCTTTATTTTGTAGTTTACCCCAGCGTTTTCTGTTAGTTTAATAAGCCCCTTTTTGTCTTGAAGCTGAAAGTGGATCGTTGCCTTTTTCCCGCCAACGCCGTGCCGCGCCGTAACAAGTGGTGCTGTATCTTTTAGGGCTTAACATTCCTAAAACCCAGGTGACTTTGCACCAAGTGTCAGATCTTTGCAGGAACGTGAGCTGGAACAGGAGCAATTGTGCTTTGCGAGAACGAGAACGCTGCAATGTGATTAACACTGGGTGGGTGAAGAACCAAAACAGGCCCGCTTTGATGTTTGGCCGGCTGCTCTGCGGTGAATCGGCAGGCTGAATCAACTGCATCATTTTCCACTTAAAATATGCCAAATAGCGATACCCTGCAGGATTATGAATTACTCTTAATGTTGCAGGAAGGTGGTTTGCTTTAGAAGAAACACCACAAGCTTATAAATCTGTGTAGGGTGATCAATTTAAGGCTGTCTGCTACATTCACAGGCAGAATGCTACCTGTCAAAATAAGCTGGCACAGTAAATAAGCACAACCCTACATGAATGTATAGGGTGTCCAACAATACATTTCCCTTTAAGTCATCTTAGCAGCTTCTGTCACATGATCTTTCTGTGGAGTGCAGGGGGAACATGCCCACATAGTGTCAGCCAGGGCTGGCTAGCAAGGCCTGTCCCTGGCCCTGGTGGCAACGGTGCTGAATTCTAATTGTTCTGAAGGGTATGGGATTGAGAGGTTGTCATGGCAACTTGCATCAGCCTGAGAGAGATACCGGTCTGCCAGACTGATCAGACTGCTGAAGCTCATTGGCTCGTATCTCTGTCATTAAAGCGGTTTTGTTTATTAGTCGGGAGATCGAATCTTCTCCTGTTTGTGTTTATTATTAGAAATTATTATTAAGGAGAAAACACTTGGATAATTGCATCACATTATTCTAGTAATTACTGCAGCATATTGAAGAAATTTTTGACTTTAGTGGGTATGGTAAGAATCCTGTTGCTTTGTGCATATGCTTGCCATCTTGAATTGCCAATACCCCAGAATGTTCCATATCCATGACAGTAGCATTATTGTAATAAAATTTTAAGGCAGCAAAACATAATTTTAATGGAGTTGGTCTGATAATCTTTGCCCCATGAGACCCTACATAAAGAATTATAGTATAAATATGTATTGTCCAGAATTTCATTTCCACAGTGGATATGGTGTTTGATACTAAGAGGGTGACAATGTAGGCAATGGGATGTGACAAATGGTGTCCACTACAGTCACAAGGACCACAATAATTAAGTGATTAATTGGTTGAATGGGATGATAGGAACATGGAATGTGGTGTGGTATGACATTAATTACCATTACCGGCAGCGCTTTGTGACATTTAAATTATCGCCATGTTTATTGTCTTGCTGATATCCATATCCAGAAAAGAGTCTGAAAGAGGGTGAGGCATCGGTGACGATGGACACCTCGAGGGAAGTTTCTTTCTTCACCCTGCTTCTCAGGTGCTTTTCATCAGGAGTACTCAAATTTCACACGTTGTCACGCATTTGGATTTATGACGTGAGGAGTGGAGTATTCACTGCAAGGTTGAATGGAAGGTTTCACATTCACCGGTCGTGCCTTTGGAGCCCAAGAACAGCTCCCGAACCTCAAACTCATATAAAGGTTGAACCTTTAACTATACGGGCTTCTTTGACTTGATGGTTCTAGGCAGAATCTTACCCTCCAGGCAGAACCCTTATTACTAAGAGTGTAGACCTTAAAGTTCAAGTGGGAAAAGATTTTTTCTCACTGCTCCAGCCAATGAGCAGGCAGCTTAATAAACTGCCATCATCCTGAGAATGAACATTGCACATTTGTTACAGATACAAGTATAACACTGCAGAAAATCGATAGGTAATCAAGTCCGCGTTGGAGGAGAGGACCAGCGTGGGGTGCCGTTCCTCCATCTTCTTGCTCCATGCGTCCCTAAGGCTGTGCCCAGATTTACGACGACCTACCTGAGATTTCACCCGCTCTCTTGGATTGTTTTTTTTTCTCTGCCAGACTTTTTCTGCCCTCGGTCAGTTCTTGCGTTCCTCGCCCGTCAGGAGAGCGCAGACCTCCTAAAGGGGAACAAATCATCTAATCAACACATGCCACGGTGTAAACAAAATATCATATTTTTTCAGAATGTTCTCCCTAAAATCTACTTCCAGAAAATCATAGCCCCTTCCTGGATCCTTAACTCCTACATCCTGTTTTATTGTTTTTTGGGGTTCTGTGTATGGGGATTATGCTTTGAAACACTTTCTGTGTAGAGAAAGGAATGATTCCCTCACTTGTGTCCGACATCCTGCATGCAAAAATCGGTGCCCTTTCAAGCATGTGATTATCTTTTTTCCTAATTCCCCCCTTCCCTGATTTTTGCTGGGCTTCATTTTACTGTTTCATGACATTCTGGAAATTCACCCCAATATGGGTCCTGGTTAACTTGCCCTTGTGTACGCCTGCTGCTCGTGTCCTTGGATCATCAGGAAGCTGCCCTGTAGTAGATTCCCTGTGACTGGTGTCAGTCCGGAACAGCATCTTCTCAGATGGTTCCGACTTTGAGACGACCAGAGCACTTTGCTGAGCTAGTATCCACAATCCCTTTATCATGACATTGGACCTGCAGATGTTTGGCATTTTGGGTCATGTAGGAAATCAGGCCTAGAAGAGTGACTTACAGTACTGCTGTAATAGTTGCTGCTTTAAGGGTGCCTATGAGGTATACAAGTGTCAGGTGGGTTTAAATATTCCAAACTTGCGGTCTCGGTGTCCAGGTGCAGGGATTAGCCCTGCTCCTGAGCCTTCAAGTGAAGTGAGGAATGTCCTCCAAGTATCAGTGAACAGAAATGGGTGACTGATAACAGAAATAGGGTGATGAGGAGAGAGAAATACCCTAGAAGGATGCTTGTAAACAGAAGCAAACATTTCAGGTCCAGAAAGTAAAAATCCAAACCAGGATTTTGTTTCAACCAACCAGTTGAGCATAAGGAGTCACAGTCACAGAGTATTCAACTGGTTGATTGAAACAAAATCCTGGTTTGGATTTTTACTTTCTGGACATGAAATATCCACCTTTGCTTGCAAATGACTGACAGGGGAGAACAGGAAGGAAGAACCACGGACCTGCAGCGTATGGGTACTCGAGTCCCAGAAGAGAGCAAGGATGTGCCACGCATCAGTGCAGGACTGCACCAGACAGCCATTTTCGAAGTGCAGGACCAATTCCCTCACCTGGAGAAACAGCAGTGGGTAGTTAATGCACAGGTAACCACATATTTCACGTGAATGGGGGCTTTTAGTGTGATTAATCTCCGAATGTGACGCAGCGGGCGGTGAGTATGATTGGCTGGCCACGCAATGGGAGCTGGTCATCCATATTTAGCCGACCAGGGGGAGAGATTCTGCTGTGACCAGCTGCTCCACACAAGGACATATTAAAATGGAAAGGGGGGGGGGGGGGGGGCTTTTTTAGCAAAAATCAAAAAGGCACCAAACAACAACCCAAAAATG
>JABFDZ020000054.1:8956940-8968364 GCA_019775955.2 Pollimyrus isidori
TGTCCATCGTTCTGCACTGCGTTTAGTGCGAGTAGTGTCCATCGTTCTGCACTGTGTTTAGTGCGAGTAGTGTCCATTGTTCTGCACTGTGTTTAGTGCGAGTAGTGTCCATCGTTCCGCACTGTGTTTAGTGTGAGTAGTGTCCATCGTTCTGCACTGTGTTTAGTGTGAGTAGTGTCTATCGTTCTGCACTGTGTTTAGTGTGAACAGTGTCCATCGTTCTGCACTGTGTTTTCTGGGCGTTTTCAGTGCCCCATCCGGGTACTTTTCAGTTCACTGAATTTTACCTTAGCGTGAATACACTACATTCTAAAGTCGCACACTAAAAGTGTGTGCGATTTTGAACACACCCATTGTCTAAGCTGTTTTCATAACAGCTGGAAGGATACATTTAGTCATGTGTGAGGAAATCGGGACAAGTGCTGTTTTTTTTTGTGTAAATCAGCTTTGTTTTGGTAGCATGGGACGTGTACACATAATGTGGTGTTTGCCGGGCCCATGAACTTCGACTGGTCAGGTGACCGGAGTGGGGGGCCAATCAGGGGCCACCAAGGTCCTCCTGGGCCTCGTGCTCTATCCTGGCTGATGAGCCCAACCAACTATTAGGCCAAAGTACTGGCCTGATTAGCATGGTGGAGAAATATCCCTCAATATCACATTCAGGGCCTCAAGGCCGTTCCGTAAAGTTCTATATGCTACTGTCAAATCAAGCACGCAATAATGCATCCGGCCCGCTGGCATCTCATGGCATTGCATCCTGCGAGACTGTATGCCTCTGCATACATCTGTATATCCCCCCCATCATGAATTGCATCCTCCCCAGCACAAAAACCCCTCATTTTACGCCATGGCTCATCACTCTAGCCCTGGGGTCTCCAGAGAGAGACATCACAGTCCAGAATCTTCCAGGCAGACTTTCTTTTGCGGCACATGGGATTAATTGGGAAGCATGGCATGCCGCACTAATTATGATTAATGGATCCGATTGGGACAGTCGCCGGAAACACACCCAGTCGCCGCTCAGTCCAGCTCGTGCCTGCTCTCTTTTCGCGGCGTCCATTACAACAGCTCCCTGTTTTCTCCCCGGTGTTTTGGCTGCTGATTATCGCCGCTTGGCTTGCCCGAGGCTTGGCGTCACCCACCATTTATCAAAAACAAAAAACGGCAACAGCTCGAATGAGCTGGCTGTGTGCACGTTATTATTACATTCCATCAGGATCATCTGATTATTGAAACATTTGCGTGCGGAACCCTATCAAACGAACAGGCTGTCTGTAAACACCGTTAGGGTGTAATCATGATAGACCGCAGTCCATGCTAACTAGCAGGTATCTATAAACAAAGTCAAAAAATAACATTTCATTACAACCTGTCTTTCTGACCTGCCATTCTTCAAGGTACACAGTTTTAAGTGTGACATTTTAAATCAGTCCAGTACACAATCTCCCCACATGGAAAATAGACCCCGTCCCCTACAAATTTCCATGTTCACATCCCTTCCAGGACCTTCCAATAGAACAGGGATGTTTCCCCAATACAGTGGTACCTTGGTTTTCGAACTTAATCTGTTCGGGACTCCGGATCAAATCCTAAAAAGTTTAAAATTTTCCCATAAGAAATATTGGAAATCCAATTAATTGGTTCCTGACCACACAAAATTACACTTAAATATGTTTTTTTCTTTTTTTAGCATTTAAACACAAAATGAACAGGATAAAATAAGAAGAGCATTTTTTTCTTAATGGCTTCCAAAATGATAAAGATCTCATCCAAACATTACCCCTGTCCTGCCCCAATTGTCCGCTCCTTCTGTGTGCCACGCCCCCTCATTAACCTCCTGTGGGATCCCTATGTGATCAGCTGTTTCTGGTTGTTGTCATTAGTATTCAAGGTTCAAGGTTCAAGGCTTCTTTATTGTCATTTCAACAATATACATGTCACAGTACAAAGTGAAATGAAATGACGTTCCCCAGGACCATGGTGCTACATTAAAGGACGGGGACGATACAAAACATAAATTGCACGTTTTCCACATAGAGACAGGACAACCGACATAAAGTGCACGTGTGCAGACGTGTGCAAAAGCAGCAGTGTAAACTAACACAAAACGAGTGCAACAAAAACAATAGACAGTACATATAAGAGCAGCAACAGATAGATGTATAAGCACTGTATTAAGCACTGTATTCTGTATTAAGTCCGCATTTCAGTTAGTTTCCCCAGTCCAGTCATTGGGGCTGTTCGACTTGCTTACAGTGCTGGCTTAAAGCAACACATTCTGATCCTGACGCAATGCGTTAGATGCATTGTGACCTCTCACCTGGCTGCACAAACTGGAACTGCCTCTGTCTCGACACACCTTTGCCCTTATTGGGTGAAGAGCTTAGTTAAACGCATGACATTTGTATCTCGGGCAGTTCCTATGTGTAATCTGCTATTTCTCCCGAATATCACGTAAAGCACTGAGAACTGGTTTTCAGTTAATTTAGCTGGTAAAATAAAGTTTAATTAAATGACATAAATGCTCTAATAATACGCATAAGTTAGTGGTTTATTTATTTTTAGTTACTGTAATGCTGCGCTGCTTTATTTGGTTAATCATCCAGCCTGTGAAGAAGGCCAAAAATGTAAGAACTCATTTTCTGGTGCGTACTATTTATATTAGGTCAGCGTTAAATTTGAGTTTTAGTGAGTTCAAGAACCGAGGTACCACTTCACCAAGAATGCAAAGATTGTACTTCTGGCCTTGGCAAGATTGGTCGCACTAATTTGCCCTCTAGGAACAAACTTGAAATCGGTCTCCTGCAATGGAAGTTGACGTCAAACGGGTACAGGAAAACACAAGTACAGTTAAGTACGCATGCTGATAAACACCCCAGGATCCTA
Source organism: Pollimyrus isidori (assembly GCA_019775955.2). Lineage (NCBI taxonomy): Eukaryota > Metazoa > Chordata > Actinopteri > Osteoglossiformes > Mormyridae > Pollimyrus > Pollimyrus isidori. The sequence continues at coordinate 8,959,827 of JABFDZ020000054.1, forward strand.
GCCATCAAGATGGAAGCCTTTCCTTTATTGTATCCTTGGTGACAAAAGTGAAACATTACCCACAATTCCAAGGGAAAACTCAAACTTCTTTGGGCAGACGTTTCCCCCAGTGTCCTCAGGCTGGCGGCTCTGTCGATCCCGGCCTTGGCTATGAGGGCCCCCACAGGCCTCCAGAAGCAGCAGAAGCCTCCCCCCCCAGTACCCCATGCCCGGAACCGGCTGTCTGCCTTCCAGGCCCACCAGAGGGACAGATGGTTTCAGACGAGAGGGGCAACAGGAGCAAGGATCTACCCCGTCAAGCCATCATAGTGCCGATTACTGTCACAGCGTTTTCAGCTCATCGTGGTGTTGGTTGCTATTGAAAATATTTAGCTTTGATATAGGACATCAGCTAGGTCATAGCCTAACAATTTAATGTTATAATTATAGCGCTGGTTTCAGTGTACCAATGAAAAACGAATGAAAAACCATTTAAGAGAATTTCCAGTACCCCACAATCACCTTTGAACGCCATTAGTAAAAGGTTAAGAACGTAAAATACAGGTCTGACAGTTTCGGCTAACTCTTTTACGGATATGTTCAGCTGGCAATTCCTATTTATGATTCATATATCAACACAGCATGCAAGCTGAATTCATATTTCTTGTAATTTACTGTACAATTACCAGCTAGTTAGCAGGCTTAAGAAGAACAATTTGATTTAATCATTATGCCTTTTGACGGGATCCAGGTCCGGCGAGGAAAAGGTCATATTTTGTCTTGGCAACCGTGCCGTTTATAACAGAGAGCCCTTGGGCCAGGTTCACAGCTTGAGGAAAATGGGGAATGGGAATCTGTTCAGTACAGAGGAGGGATTGAGGTGAATAGACAGTGAGACATTGCAGGGGCGTGAGCCTTTTTGACGCCTCTGATATTTAAAAATGCCCGCGGTGGGACAAACACGCCGCTCATTAATTCCCATAATTCCCTTGTCATCCACTGCCTGGGAGGGTCATGGTTACGTTGCCTCTTGCGTTACATACTGTATTTAAGGTACACCAAGATGGCCGCCTCGCCACACAGCATTTCCTGGGTAGCAGCATACAGATTAAGATTTTGAATTTAATTATAGTTGAGAGTTAGAGCATAAAGGAGCCCTGTCAAGCGCCGTCCGGTTGGTCTTTCAGGCCAGTTTTGACACATTCAAGCATAACAAAGACACACAGAATGAACAAATGTGCAAATGTCTTTGTCAACGGCTTTCCAGCAAGCGGTAGGCCGCGTGAGTCACCGGTTATATCCCCCGGACAGTGAAGGGGCGCAAGCAGGATGGGAGGGCATTGCATGTAATGGATTTAATTGTGCGGATGTAGGCAAGGAGTGTGAGATCTCAATGAACACTGCAATGATTTACAAGTGCAGCTTTAGTACAGAGTTCACTTTTTCCGGCAAATATAATGGTGCACGTTATAGACTCTTATGGAGTGACCTTCTCTGCTTTTACTGTCCTGATTAATTTGCAATCCTGTCGGCCAATAAAACCACGGGCCCCTTTTCCAACCAAGGACACCGTTCTCGGCCGAGATGGCTGCCTTCGAGGGTTAGCAGCATGTGATTTCTCAGTGCCGTTGATGGGAATCGGGTGTTGGGTCAGTAGATCTGTGATTCTCTCCCGTCGCACTTCTGGGCAAGTTTTTTGGGAAACCAGAAGGCGATATGCTGTATGTCGGTCCCTGAAGACATGTCGCTTTGTCATGATTCCTCAGTTACTTTGAGGGGGGCTGGAGAAAATGGTGACTGTGTGGGTGTGCATGGAGAGGGGCGACAGTGGGATTGTTTCAGAGACGGCAAGAGACATCAGAACAACTGAAGTCAGTCGGGGGAAAAAAACTGATCAGAAGGCAGGGAACTGACAAAAATGGGGAGAAAAGCCCTTCAATAGCAGCGGGAATGGCAGCCCATTGGCAGCAAGGGACAACGCCCCCCCTGCCCCCCCACTTTTATAAACTCATGACTCTGTGGCCAGGGGGAGTAGACTGGCCCACCGCTCATCAGCGTTATGGAATGACACCCACAGAATGGTGAAGGGGCAGCAAAGAGGTGGAGGGCGACCCCTATGCGACCTCTGAGCCCCCTGCTTATACCTGACCCTCCCATAATCTGCAGTAACAGTGTGGGTGTTAGATATTTTGGGAGATAATACCCAAGCGCTAGGAAATGTGTGATCCAGTATTATGGGATTAGATTGATACATGGCTTAGGAACAACAAACTCGGGATGTTTGCAGAAATCTCATGGCATCCACCCCAGGTTTACTGGGCTAATCATGGGTTTGGGGAGAATGCTGTATTTAACCCACAACCTACGGCACAGGAGGGTTTTTTTTTTTGTGGAGTGCCGTTGCCATGGCGCCACAATGGCCCAGGTGAAGGGAAAGCACTCTGCTGGCTGGCCTCCCTGAGAAAGGTCACCTCCCTCATTCTCCCCGTCCCCCCCACCCATGTGAGTGGACACGGGCGCCCGGCTGGGTGAGAGCCACTGTTCATGAGACAGGTGAGCCGCGTACGCCTGTCAGGAAGTGACACCGTCCTGTCACAAGCTTGACTTCACAGCCCGTGGACCTCCGCCATCCGTCCTCCTGTCACCCGCTAGTGGTATAATCTGGCACCAGTGCTCAGGTGTGAGGCTCCCGTGGATCCCCGTCATTGTGATGGAACATCTCGGGTCATGTGACCTGAGCTAGCACCAGCCCTGCCGCGCTAAAAGCCCATTAACCACCAAGCGCCTTTCACCGAGCACAAATTAGCCTAAATAACCCACTGACAAGAACGTAAGCGGCAATGAAAAGCAGGTGAAGGACCAGCTGGCTGTATGGAGCTGGTGGCACTGGTAAATCCATCTAGATTTCCATCAGAACATCGAGAAAAAAAGACCCCACTAATGGCGGTTAGCATGGTGAAACGCTTCATTTATTTCATATTGGGTAATTTGTATTAATACTGATTAATACAAACAAGTAAAAGGACTATCGGACACGAAAATCCATCATATGTAATCTTATATTTAAAAATAAGTCTGACTACGGTACTTCATCTGTGTCATTATGCGGAGCCTAAGATTAAATCTGTAACAGATCTGACTGAAGCGATGCACACTGGCTTTATAGCAGGCCATGGACTCTCCATCAGGGCTCCCTATTACCCGCCATGCCCTCTGCTGCCACCAGCTTCGTTATTAATGCAGCTGGCGCCCGCCCTCCCGTCTGCCCCGCCGCCCGGGGCCCCGTGAAGGAGAGGCCTGGCTAACAGGCGTCACCCACTCTTCCAGGCCGGCTTGGAACAAGTGGCCGCTCCCTGCCGCTGAATCTTAAGTACGTTCCTCAGACCTTCTGGATCTTCGGAGGAACCATCCCAAACGTTTTGTCTCCACGCGCTGCCGGACTTTGGCTCGCCGCCTCATCCCCGCCCTCGTTGTCGGCGGGGTCTCTTCCTCCCCCCGCCCCCGCCATCAGGGCTGAGAGAAGCATCGGTGAGGTGTGGGGGCCCCGGACCCCGCACGGAAACGGGGCCCCGGTGTTAAACTGCCTTCTGTCCCCCAAGCTGTCCCTTCCTCATACCGCCGCAGGTTGGCTCATCCGGCATCCTTGTGGTGGGGGGGGACACTTGTTACCATGCCGATGAGCCACTGCGCATTTTGCCGTGGCCAGCTGGGAGGGCTGACCACCACTGATGTTTGTTTTCAAAAATACACGGGCTCTGCATTTTGTGCTGGCAAATTTTAGCCCAGCATATTTTCAAGTGTCCCCAGAGGCCAATATAGCATTATTCCATGCACTATAGGTTAGTTTTATTGCTTATATTCAGTCACAATGGGACACTTTCAGAAAAAAAGAAAGAATAATCGATGTGTTTCTACATTTTGTCTTTATCCACTTCGATCTCCTCATCTTCCATTTCCCCTCCTTGCTCATTATCTTTCTGTACGTTTTTCTGTTGGCTGGGCTGCTGCTTTCAGATGATAGTTCAGGTCTCTCTGTGGTCCAGTGAGAGTCTGAAGCCCTTGCAGTTGGTAATTAGACAGGTTGATGCCAAGCATCTGTCCAGAAGGATGGTCCCAGAACGCCGCCATCCGGAAAAAAAAAATGCTCCCTTCAGATAAATGAAGCGATCAGGGCTGTATTATCTTCCTACTGCCAAAACTGCTGTGACTCATTGATGGACCTAGGAAATAAAGTCTAGTTAGCTGGCAGTTAGGTAAAGAGTACTGTGATGTTTTCCATAAAAACGATGATTTTATGTTAGTGCTGGGTGAATCGGTGACAGTGTGTCTGCGTGTGTCCTGCCATGGACTGGATTCTGTCCATTAGGTCTCCTGCTTTGTGGTCTGTCTGGAATTAGCAGTCGAAAGATGGTTGGATGGATGATATTAAATAAGTTGTCTGGGTTTGTCAAACACCTGTGCTCCCTGGCCCCTCCCCCCTGCATGATGTCACATGATGTCTCCAGATTCCACTGTCGCTCACTCAGATAGCCATGGTGATGGGCTGCACCTGCTGACCCTCCACCGAAGGCGACGCTGCTCGCTCGCATGACAGGCACGTGTCCCGTGCCACCGGACGGGGCCACGTGCTGAGTGATGGGGGCCCGTGCGCGCGGAGCGTTTAGAATGACGCTGCCACCGGCCTCCGCCAAGCTGTCACCTCTCCGGGGCGACAGGGATGACAGGCGAATTAAACAAGCGCGCCGCCGCTTTAAGCGAAAGCGCCTGTAATGGGGGTCAGCTGCCTGTAACGGTATTTCATTAGAATTTCCACATATATGGCACGGATGTTCTAAGAAGATGAGAATAGCATTTTAAATGTTTCATATTATTTGAGCTTCCCCCATCCTCCAGATACAATAGCCTATGAATACTGCACATTTCGGTGCAGAACTGTCCAGTGTCGACCTGACAGTGTTTTCCGTGACTTGCGATTGCAGATAGGATGAATTAATTTGTAGCTCCTTTAAGTAAAGGAAGTCTGAAGAATGACTTATTGCATGTGGGTGGTGGGGGGTTGTCTGTTTTCTCTAAGTTGTGTATGTGCTGTAAATTTGTAGGTTGAGACATTTACCGTCCATTGCAACTTGGCCTGTGCGTGTGCCAAAGGAATAATACCGGACTTAAAATTATACTTTGACACTGCAACGAGTTGCAACTCTTAACTGTTAACTGTGCTGCCTTTTATTTATTATGAGATGGGATCCGTTGTCTGCTCATGGTCTGTGAGGCCCCATAAAAAGGTTACACATATATAACTGTGGCTTTATCGAGGGGGAGCAGGCAAATTACTACCTCCGTGTCACTCATTCAGAGGAAGAAAAGTTAATTGGTTGCTTCTTGGTCAGCCGAGATTGGTTTTAATTAACATGCAAAACAGCTGTTAATTATGTGACACGATGCGCCGCCGTCCCCCCCTTCTAATTGCTTTCCGTGCGGGTCATGATATCAAAGGCGCCCAGGGCGATCCAGAGGAGGCACCGTAACCGCAAGGGATGGCGAAGGGTTGCGGGTTCGCGTCGGAAAGAAGCGCACGTCACACCTCGTTGCCGCCGCCATAGTAACATATTAAAGGTTTCCAGCCCCTGACACGTGCCGCACCCGCACGAAAGCGGCTAATTATGAGCCGGATCAGACCTACCTCTCATATTATCCCACCCCCATGTGGCGTTCCGTTTAAAATGGCAGGTAGGGGCCGTCATTCTTACTGTTTAAACAAGGTTTTGTACTGTAATTTCGCTACGAGTTATCAATATATTTTTCTGCTTTTTTGAGATTCCACCGTGCTTAACTGAGGGGTTTTAAAAATATACACTGGCGAGCTCGTCTTGAAAATGAACCGAGTCACCGTCCAAAATTTCAGCTTTATATGCTTTTTAATTATTTTTTTAATATAGAAAACCGATGCTTCACGGGACAATCCTTACCCCTAAATAAACGTATATGCATGGTTTATTTCTAATTCCGGCGTGTTTTATCTAAGACCATTTCCACGTTTGATTTATTGGGGATGCGATCTCTTTACATCCTATTTCGGAAGTCCCATCATCCACGGGGGTGTTTTAAAGCTCTATCAAAATGAATTAAGGCATAAACATGCTGGACCAACGGGACATAACTCATCGCGGAACAGCGTCCTCCCTGGAAAGCCACTGTCAAAGTCAAACACATTTCTGTCTGGCAAACCCAGCTTTCTGGGGAGAAATACTGCACCCCCGTCCGAGAATCGTCCTGTGATCGTTTTTACTATAATTTTATGGTATTTGTATCGTCTTATTTTTATATATGCGGCAGCTGATGCTGAATAAAACGTCATCCAAAGACCCAGAATATATAATGCTAATGAACGAAAGAATGAAAACTGTTGCGTTTCTACGTGAACTTTAAAATAGGAGCTGCATCACGTACAGTTTCATTACGAGACCACACACACCGGCATGTCCACTCTCCTTATCTCTAGTTATGTAACATAATAACATAACAAAAAAAATGCCGAGTACTCTATAGAGTGGACTATAGCTATTTGTCCTTTACCTTAACCTGCAACTTTATGAAAATGCGACTGAATATCCTTCGTTCGCTGTTGTACGGCAAGATACAATAAAACAAGGTGATGCTTCCGCGTAAACGGTGATGTAAAGTTTAGCTCGGCGCTGTATAAAGCTCGTCTTGTTTAATGCATTTCCCCCCCTTATTTACAATCCGTGACATATGAAATGTGAGTTATTCCACGCACATTACCGTTCGCCGAGGTCACCGTTTGCTGCGCCGTTCTTTCTGAACTTTTACAGGAACAACGTGGAGGTCACGGTTACGGTGTAACGGGTTTGAAATCGGTGCCAAATTTTTATTATTATGTTTTTTTAAAACGAGAGTAACTGCCACCGCGTCAGACAGACGTATGTCTGAATGAAATATGAAGTAATCATATCCCTTGTGAATATTCTGGATACGGCAGAGGGTGTATTTACACACTGATATATAACATCAGCCAGGATTATAGTTCAACAGGACAATGATTCTGAACAGCAGACCGGTAATGTTTGACTTCCCTAAAAGTGGTTACAGACCGCAAGCACATCAAGTAAAATACTTTCCTATTTTTTTTTATGCCATTTACTAAGTTGCCCAGGTTCCACCCCCCTGCTTCACCTCAGAGGTGGGGGATCTTGTTGTGCTTGACACTTTGATTAGGAAGGTAATATTTGAAGTGTGCGCCACGTGAGACTTGGTGTGATTTCAAGTGCAATTAAAAAGCAGCTGGTGTCTGGTGTGTGTGTGGGGGGGGGCAGAGCTGCGCACTGTGACATATCAGCGAAGATCACAGATAAGCTGCTCACTCGCAGGCCTCCCGCCCGGACAGATGTTACGTTTGGGCCATTTTATTGGCTGATCCAGGGCAGACCGTACCATGTGAGCATAATGATGGGGGTGCCATCCCCATACCTGTGATCTTCCCTGAGATGGGACCTTTCTCATAAACTTTCTCACACCTTTCGTTCCCCTGTATGTGGTTTTCGTTTATGGAGAGGAGGAGCCAGTGCACACAGCACGTTGGTGCCAGCCTTTCCATTCCTACTGTGCTTCGGAGACTGCAGATGTTGCCTGTGAGGCCCTCTCAGATGGCTGCGCAGAAATGCATCCCCTCGAATTCCAGATATTAACGGTCCAACTGCAATGTTAAGAACCATGATGGGAGGGAGGCTGCATAATACTGCAGAAACACCCCCTCCCACACACACACACACACCAAATGGTACACACCCCTAATCCTTCCTCCACTACGATGCCATGTATGGCCTCAGATGATTTAAAGGGGGGGTGGCTATGGAAAACATTAGCAGTGACTGGGGCTCTCAGTTCCCTCTATCGCGTCATGGAGGACCTTCTGCATTCCACACTTTGTGCCATATTCTGTCTCTGAAGTGTAAATTTGCATGGGTGGCCACGTGGAAAGCTCGGGTTCCAATGGGGAAGACCTCAGTGGAAGCAGATGATTATGAAGAAGGAAACTGACTCAGATTAAGACGCATACTACAAAAATTCCATCAGCAAAACATCTGTGGCAGGATCCCTTTGAATAAACTCTATTCATATTCTGTTTTTTTTTATTATATGCCTGAATTATTCATGATATGTGACTGGGGTTAAATACCTGGATTCATATCACACCTCAATTTGTACGAGTTTAAAACACTTTTGATCACACTAAAACCGTTCATCTTTTTCACACTATCAACAGAACAGACGGCACCTCGCTGGTCTGTCACGTGTCAAGACGGTGAAATAATGAGAAGCGCATGGCCGCAATTAGCCTCATCTCGTGACAGCATGACACGGACTGCCACCCCCAAGCACTGTTGCCTGGCACCTCTGAGACCTGGGCTTGAGTCTCCGCCAGGGTCCCAAGTGTGTGGGGTTTGCATCTTCTTCCCATGTTGTCCTCCTGTGGGGGGGGGGGGGGGGGGGGGGGGGGGGGGGGGGGGGGGGGGGGGGGGGGGGGGGGGGGGGGGGGGGGGG
>JABFDZ020000054.1:8968833-8984109 GCA_019775955.2 Pollimyrus isidori
GAATTAAGCCACTCGTTGCTGCCTCCTGACTACGATGTGATGCGTTCATGGAATCGTTGCAAATAGCCAAAAAGAGTGCTATAAAAATCTTACTGATCAATTAAACACCACCACTTCCCCCCCCACCTACCCAAAAGGGACTCATACCATTCTGCCCAAAAACAGAGCTTCCCTCTTTTTTAATAGGCAATTTAAACAGCTTTCCCTTAAACACCTGAACTGGCAGCAATCAGTTTGGGAATAAAGCACCCTAATTATGACAAACTGTCTGTCATCAGAGGGACCCAGCTTGCCTATTGAAGGAATTTAGGTTAGTGACACCCCCACCCCTCCCAAAGGCAGCGAGGGAAGCACAGGCCCCGTTCTCAGCTTTGTCTGAAAACTGTTTCTTATTTCTGTCATATCTGTTTAATCAGCAATGCGGGGGTTGGTGGATGGGGGTGAGGGGGGAGCGGGTATGCGCTGGTATGTTCCAGATCAATCTTTCTTTTAATTTCTAAAACCGCTGCCACAGTTAATTCCACCGCTAATTTAGATAATATGAATGGTCGTGTCATCTGCTTATGACCTGCTGGAAGATTCTGCAGAATAAGCCCTGCATTTCCACCCCCCCCCCAAGGGACCCTAAATGTATTACTTCAGAAGCTTGCTCAAGCCAAATTAATTACTCACTCCTCATCTGACGGACAGCTGTCGGGATGAAATTGATCGCGTTTGCTGTCAGACAGGGAAATTCATCACCATTAGCCAGATGTGTGTGTGTGTCTCTGTGCTGTACTACAGAAGGGCCCCGAACAGCACATTTTGGCAATGCTTCCTGAAGACGTCCTTTATTTGGAAAACTCCCCTACAACCCTCCTGAGATATTTAGATAAAAAAAGTATTTTGAATATACCTGAGTTCTGGTCACCTTTAAGTTGAACACTGTGCAAGGCTGGTCAACCCATGCGGGTATACTGGCGGCTGCCCAGGGCGCCATCTTCTGGTGGAAGGGGAGCCAATCTCACTTTCTTTCAGACAGGGGGCGCCCCTGGCACCACGCGGGCTTCAGTCGGGGCTGCTTAACTGTGGGGCGATTCCACATATGAAAAGCCAGACCTTTGATAATAAGCTGGCCGTCCAGCTGGATTAGCGATGTTGGCCCTCTGCTACCGCTAAAGAGTAATGGAGCACAAATTAGTGAAGGCTTTACCATCGGTCACAGCTTGGGCTTTCAGCTGCAGGGTGTGTCCACTCCTATGAAGCATTTCTAGATGGAGAAATAGCAAATGGACTGATTAATTAAATCAAAAATTTATCGTATGGTGGTTGTTTGAGAAGTATGAAGCGCTAAGTGAAATGTCGGCCATTTTGTATGAATCTCCTTTGAATTTCCATGAACAACTTTTTTTTCCAAAGGCTTCTGTGACACAGATTTTTTTCAACTGCTACAGTTGAGTGAGAAGAACACATTACTCACCGGTTGTCCCACTGTGAAGCATTTTCAGGTAATTTGGAGAGACCACCCCCCTACAATCTGCGAGAGGAACATGAGGGCAAATCGGCACAAACTCCAAAATACTGGCAGGCACAATCAAATAATTTGTAGATGGCTGATGTCTGTCACTGTCTTTTCATTTGAAAATCCAAATAAATGTCATTTACACAGAGCTGTTAGGTTTTACACTGAGGCCCAGTGGCCCCTCTGCCATGTTTGCTTTAATGGCCAGTTCTCTTTCCACTGTGTTTACAGAATGAGCCAAAAAGCGGCGATTTGTCCAAGGCGAGGGGATGTGAAGTTGTGTGGGTCTCTTGACGTGGACGCTGGCCGAGTCCGAGCACTGCCGTTCTCGGTACTGTGCCCGAGATGCTCGGACGTGGTGCCGGGCTGGGAGAAGGTGCCCAAGGGTTTCCTGGGCAAGTACGAAGGGGGCTGTGATCAACGCCATCATATGGACCCCAAAAGTAAAAGATGGAAGTAAGAGAAAAGCACAAACACAGCACAGGCATAACAAACTGCAAGAGTGAGAGAGACAGAGAGCCCTAAATCCCTCACTTCCCAAGACACCCCATGTCCCGCCCTTTGTATTTACACCCCTACTCCTGGAATTAGTTTGTCCGGCCCCATTTAGCTATGGTGTCGTTACGCTCCCCCCAAATTGCCTGGGATTACACGGATATCGCTGATCGAGCGGCGCCAGCAGTTTTTCGGCGGCAGATGTCACGGGGATGTGGAATTCCCCCCAAACCCGTTAAGCAAGTGATCTAAAATCTAATCTAAGTCTCTCGAACAACTCCGGGCTGGAGTTTAATCGTAGCAACCTGCCGTGAGTCACGCGACTGCCCTCATCACAGGGGGAACTTTTTAGCCGCAAGGTACCGGTTCGTCGTGGACGGCGTGAGAGCCGAGGTCGACATGTAGCCTCAAACTCAACCCAATAGAGCATCTACGGAATTCGCCATGCCAAGGTATTAGGGCGCAGTGGAAGCCGGTCGTCTCCAGGATGGACCTTGCTGATGTTTTAAAGGAGGAGGGGACCGTGATTCCAGAAACTCCTTGTACTTTTTGTAGTTCGTGAATTATTCTGATTCTGGTTCTGAATATTGATACGCCTCCCTTTTCTGAGATATTGAAGCCGGGGCATCCGTCACAATAATGAATATTTCAGCGTGTAACGGATGCCTATTTTGGTGGAGGTGGTGGCACAAGGTATTCAACTAAACATAGAATCTAGACAAAATCCAATCAATCGAAATGAAATGGAGACATAAATAGAAACAGAAATGTGTGAATGATAAACACAGATGTATAAGTAAAGGTCAGATCTTTGTTTAGCAGGACAGTGGCCTGGGGTGAGAAGCTGTTCAGGGACCAGCAAGTACATGCACTGCGGAGTGTGGAATCCGGCGCTGACGTGTCCTGGGGTCCCATGCAGGATGGCCGCATGCCGTTTGTGCCGGCGAGTTCCACGAAGAGCTGTGTGGGCTGATGCGTGACAGTACTGGAACATGCACCTGCCGTCCTCAGTGCTTGTGCATAAAGCGAGAATTTAATATGCATTTATTCAGCTGGCAGAATGGAGTTTGGTGTGCATTGTGTGTGAATGAAGCGGATGGTGCGAGCCTGTAATAGGGCTGACGATGTTTAATGCAGAGGTGCATTCTGGGTCTTTGTTCACTAGTTCCATTACTCTGAATATAATGCATATACTTTGTATTGTTGTGTTAAATATCATTAGTTGATTCACGGGTGGAACAGAAGGGCTGGAAAATGCATTTGTTTGCATTTCTTCCCCATTTCTCACTTTTAATGGGGTTTTGATGAGCCAGTGACCACAGCAGGACCTTCAGCTGTGTCAGGGAGGTATTGAGGAAAGGTACTGGAAGCTGATTATAATGGAGCAAAAAGAACAAGTAGGAGTAGATAGTGAGAAGATACCAGCTAATGGTTTAATTAGCTCAGCCAAAGGGATTTCATTTGAAAGACCTGCTCAGTACCTTCTGTAGACACACTGAGCTCTGGTTTTCTTCAAGTTTATGCTCACATGTTAGCAAATTCATCTTTATGAATATGGACTTAGATGGATCGTAGTTGTCGATCCACCAAACTTTTGGTCACGATGAGCCAGGAGCTTGTCATAAGGAGCGCAAGAAGATTCTGGACGCTAATCCATCACAGGGCACATGGCGGGCAATTTAAAATCACCCACCCAGAGCAGCAGAGAACATCCCAAAAGCCCACAATAACACATAACTGAAGGGGCAGCAGTCATGTCAAGTGCTGCCATATTTTCTGTTTTCCTTCATTGCTTATTTTACTCAAATATATTAGACCTCTGTAATGCAGTAGAATTTTTGTCTGTAGTTTTACAAACTGGCGAGGTCTTAAAATAGGTGCAGCCGATTGGTGCAATGGAACTTCACTGTGCTGAACGTTTGTCAGTCAATTGGCTTCAGAGCTTACTGAACCAAAGCCGTCATGATGAGAATTTTTGCCTTTGGCTTTGAAAGTACGAGTTCATTGGTCATTTCTAGAAACTCGTATTTAATTTACTTATGTATTTATTCATTGAGCTTTTCACTCTGGTGTGTCCCTGAGATGTTTAGAAAAGCATGGATCTTTGTATAAGTTCCTGCAGTTCTTCCCTCTTTGTCTGAGTGACGAACTTCCCACTGTAGTCTTAACCGATTCGAACGTGGAACATGAATAACAAAAAGCTCCCTCATATCTTCAGTATGCCTATTATTTCTGATCTGACACTTCTTGACATTGACAGAACGTTTGTTGTGTTCGTCTGTAATGCTCTGCAAGGCCATTTCCCTATAATCACCATCTTTCATCTTCTGATCTCAAACCCCATGTCAGAATCAAGCCTTTGTTTGGTTTCCGTGCTGCTCCTCCCGCTCAGTGCCCGATGAATCACAGAAACTGCACTGTAACTACGATGCGTTTTGTGTGTTTCCGTTTCAGGTGCACCTTACAACGTCAAAATAAACCCTTATGGTAAGTGTCACCCATTGGATAAACTCCACAAAGCAGCCATCCCTGCATTCAGGGCTGCATAACTCGTCACGACTGAGGGAGGGATCCGGGCAGCTGGCGGCTGACAGGTGGTGTCAGGGAAGGTGAGATCACCCCACGCGAGTGTCCCATTGTGAAGATGTGGAGGGATGCATCAGAGAACGAGCGGTCAAGGCTGGACTCCTTAGTTTCCACTTGATCGATGTACCAGTTGACTCATGCATTGAGTGTAAATTGATATGTGCTTTTTCCCTCTCAGCCAGGTGCTGAGGCAAATATTTGACCAAATACAGACCAAAGTTCCATCCCAGGTATGTTTCTCAGATATGCACACATGGCCAGTGTTTTACACGCGGTGATTTTAGTATGTGTTGGCCTAAAAGCAGAAGATTCAGGGATTGCCAGTGTTCTTTGACGGTTTTCTTCCAAGGCCCTTGATATTTGCTGGTGTCCTCAGTTTACCTGCTCAGCCTTGAGGTGAGAGGAAAATCTTAGCAACACATCGATTGCAAAAAAGCCACCTGAGTAATAACTTTTATTTTGTGTTTATGTGTTAGAATGAAATGTGGATGAAACAGGTTCTGTGAGGTTCTGTGAGACCTATAAGAATTAACATAGTAACAGAGTGTTGTAGTTGGTTTATTGTTCTTAGCTTGCTGTTTGAAATGCAAGTGGCATTAAACCTGCTATTAAATTAATGCAAGATTGTCGTCCCCTCATGACTCCTGAAATGAAACATTCTGTCAGACACGTCCACATTTTGAATGCATCTGAAGGGCAGCTCCTCAGATGCAAGGTTAATCTCCGATTGGGCTGCTTCTTTCACAAGTCAATATTTCTCGGTCCTTGCCATGCCCCGAATATGTGACTTTTCAGTCAAGACCAAACAATCCCAAAATGTGGAATGTGGGACAGCATTGCGGGCTTTTGGAATCTTTTTGGGTCGTTCACTTAAAGCCACTGGCCCACTGAAGTGAGGTCCCCATTTGACAAAATAGATTACCCCTAATAGCATCGATAATTACCTTCTGTGAATAGCGTCCGGGACGGCAGACAAAGAAGGATACAGTGGGAATGATTGGGAATTCCATGTCACGGTCCCTGTTAATGTGACAGCCCTCAGAATACACTATTTCATCTACAAAGGACATCTGGAGGTACTACTTTGTCTGATTTATGGCTGAGTATGGGGATGGGGTCAGACTCCCAACAAAAGCCAGGATATGGATGACATGAAATTTAAATTGTTATACAAGAAGTTATATGTTTTATAAAAAAAAAAATGCAGGCCCCATAAAAGACTTTTGGTGATACTGATGTAAAATGTCAAATCGTTTGTCTTTGTTGGGTGCATTGTTTCCATAATGGGCTCTGGATGTGTCTATATTTAGTCTTTTTACTTCCTAAAAATAATATAAGAAGATGTATTGGTGATGTCTGGGTTTCCTTTTTTCAAACGGGCCCCGCTCCCCACCATGTCTGATATCCCCCCAGATATTTCGATTCCCCTGTCTTGTACTACTTGGATAAAAAAAGAGAAATCCAGGTATATTTTATTACCTGTGACAGGTTTGTATGAGGGAGAGGAGACTTCGTGATCAGCCACTTGGAAAATTGCTGATAATTGTTTGAGCGTCTATTTTCATGGGTGCGTTAAATCTTCCTGGTGAGAATTCCGTTATGCGAGCTTAAGATAGACCAGAATTTGTCGGTAAGGAGGTACAAGATGGTGAAATTGCTGAAATTCAGTAGCTCCTTTCCTGCCAGTGAATCAGCCTGAATGTAACAAGGACATGCGTAGGACCTGCGGATGCAGAGAATAAATCGAGAATCTATTACAGTCTGTCCCATTCAGGAAGGAAGCTCACCAACTCGTGAACAGGTTCTAAGACCTTATCAGCGATGCACGCAGTGCCTTTCATGGCCACTGGGGGTGTGGGGTGCCTTTCCAGGCTCTCCCATTGTCCCATCTAACTTTTATGGGGAGAAACCTATAAGGTGAAGGTGTAATGTAATGGTCACATCCCCCAATCGAAGAGGAGGCCCAAAAACCTGACCCCACAGAGCAGTGCCAGTCAAACCATTAGCTGACATAGGTGGCCACCTTGGGCGCCATCTTCTGGTGGGGCGCCAACTTAGCAAGCCAATTTCACTTTGTCACTGACTTAAAGAAACATATAAGATGAATATCCTTTGGGAACATGAATGTTCTTCATCATATTAAAATGTGATAAGCATGCAGATTTCCTGTACAAATCAGGTGTTTGTCCCTGATTTTAATGCAGGGCTTTGTGGCGTATTATGGCCCCTTGTGTAATCTCTCTAATTGAGGTGATTGTATTAGATTAGGTGATATTAACTTTGCCTTTGTGTCTGTGCAACCTGACAGTGTCCCCATTAAACTTGCCGTATGCATTTAAGGTGAAGTCAGAAGCATGCGGGGGTCGCTCTATAATTCCGATTCAGCCTGTTGCTAAGCACCCAGTGCCATTGGGGGGGGGGGGTGAGATCTTGTAATTTTCCACACTTTTCCTTGCCTCCCGCTGTTCATTCTGGTGCTATGGACTTGTGGGGTTTTTTTTTTTATCTTTTTGGCATCAAGACAATTAGGCATCTCCACCTCGCGCGTGTTAGCAGTTAGCAGTTATCCACGTTCCCCCATGCCTTCCAAGGGAATTAGATGAGCATGGAAAGAGGAATTAATTCAGGTACATGTGGAAAAGCTGAGGACAAAGAACAGGGGACAATCTGGGAGAAATCACAGAGGACACCCTGGGTGCTATCACAGAAGGGGGGACATGGGGAAACATGGGGCAGAGGGCATTCTGGGAGCTATCACAGAAGGGGGAACACGGGGCAGAGGGCATTCTAGGAGCTATCGCAGAAGGGGGAACATGGGGCAGAGGACATCCTATTGCTAAGATTAGGAGTAAATAAATAAGGCAGAGTCATGGATAAGAATTGGCACTAGTGAAAGTCTGACCAGCTGCCTCAAAGCAATCAGGCTGACTAAACGATCTCATTACTTTTACTGTTTTTTAAGCTTTTTAAACTTGTAAGTTTGTAAGATAAGTGTGTTATGATGAGAACACAGTGAGCCTTAAAAATAAACTTTAAACTCATAAGTTTGTAACATAAGTGTTTCACGATGAGAACACAGTGAGTCTTAGGAATAAACTTTAAACTTGTAAGTTTGTAATGTAAGTGTTTCACGATGAGAACACCGAGCCTTAGGAATTAATGGGACAACTTTATTTAAAGCAGTCGTTATACTGCATTATAGATACCTTCATTATGCATAATAATGCACTCTTATAAACATTAATAACCATTTATAAACATTGTAGCCATGTGCATTTATTATATAGTACATTATGCATGCTCTATGAAGCTCCCATCTATAAGGCACTGTAGATACCTTCATAATGCATTATAACGGTTAGCCGTTACTCTGATTGATGTGTAAAACAGTGACTGTCCTTTTGAATCAGACACCTTTGCATCTTTCTCTGTACAAACATGGATCTCACACCCATCTAAGTCCCATAAATGCTATTTCTTGTTTATTCATTCTGATTATTTACAGCCATAAGCATTTTTTGGCTCCCCCCTTATGTTCATTGCATTGTTCTTCACCGCCCCCGCCCCCCACTCTCTTACAGCCATGTTGCATTTCAGCTGCATTAGTTGCATTACTCTCCTCCTGCCCTTGCTCCCAGACTGTACCATCCTGGCCTCCCGCCGCACTCCACCTTGGCATCTCCCTAACCAATCTCACGCTCTGTTAAGATAGATATGTTCCATTTTCTTTCCACTGGCAGCTTTTTGCTTCCAAATAAATCTGAAATGAACAAAATGAAACGTATTTTTTTCCCTCCTGCTCTCTTCGAGACACTTTTAAGCGCCGATAATGAGTCTTGGTGGTTGGGCTGCTGCAGTTTTCTGTTCAAATGCATTAACGAACAAAAGTGTTTTCTCATCACAAAGACTCAAAAATGCATAAAGAACCCCCCCCCCCAAACAGGGATGACTAATGCTACACTATTTAACCCGACCAGAACAATGTACTAAAAACAAAACAAGCAGCTCTTTTTTAGTCCAGCTGTCTGGTTTGTGACTTCCTGTTTACCTCCAAACTTGCATAGCAGCAGAGAGACTCATAATGAGCCAATTATCTCGGAGTCGGACGGACATTCAGATGCGGAACAGGAAGCTGGCTGTTCCCGGTAGATTATTTGAAATGGAAATAGAGTTGGGCTTCTTTTCACAGACAATAAAGAGCGCAGACCATGTGAAGCCATCTTGATGCTCTCAGATGCTGTGTGTGTGTGTGTGTGGGGGAGGGGGGGGGGTTGTTTGCACCTTGGATACTTATGAACACCTCCAGCGATGGCTGAAGATGGCAGCTTGTTTTTGCACTCCACCTCGGAACTGGAATATCACACTAACCCACTGAGAGCCACCCCCCCCTCCTCCGATAAGCAGAGGCTTTGCTGTCCAACAGTCTGGCCCCGAGGCGTGACAATCGCACCCGTACCTTTTTGTGGGGCTCAGAGCTATCTAAAAAAAAGGCCACCGTTGTCTATTCTGAACGTGAGAAGCATCACCTACGGGTGGAATTTAAGGGCAACTATCGAGCCTTCAGATCTCTAACCTCAGTCCTCCGACGTGTGGAATATTTGCTCTTTTCACTTTACAGACACTCACTCCTCTCCCAGACGTGGAATTAAACACTCCATCCTGTGTCATGCATTATTCATAAGTACTTTGGTTAGCAGTTTGTATTTATTCAGATATTAAACTTTGATTCCAAAATGTTTCCGGAAGCCGCCATAAAGAATGGCCACCGCTGGGTTCTGGTGCGTCCCTCAGATGTTTCTGCAGCATAAACAAATCACTTTACCTTTGTTTCTTCACTGCTTCTTTTTTTAGATGGTATATTGTGATGTGGGGCTTAGCGCCGTAGCTTCAACAGAAGGTGACATTACCGGAGGCTTCAGAACATTCCAGAGGCATGGCACCGTGGTCACGCTGGCCCTCTATTCGCCCGCCGAGCAACTGAAATGCCCCGTCGGACCTGATTTTCCTCGGCGTAGTCCGCGTGCCGGAGAGGGCATGAGCCTCGCTTACCACCCTGCCTCTGGGTGAGGGTTTGTGCTAAAGCCATGCACCCCTTTTCATTCTCAGGCTTTTGATATCGAGTGGCAGAGGCAGCGGGAGTCCGGCAAACGCATTGGCACCTCAGTCTCTACGGAGGAGATTCATGAAAACGGCAGGAGTGCCGGTAACAATGCACGCGGCGCCCTAATAACAACAGGGCCGTTTTCTCTGGGATTAGATCACATTTACTGGGGTTTCCCTCCTTGTTCGCGGCCAGACTGGACCAGGCATTACCGGTAACTTACCAGCACGGAGCCGGTGACAGTTCATCGCTGGGTCTCTCGCCTCCTGAAGGAGGGGAATGTCCTCTCAGTGCCAGCCTGCTTTGAGAATCGCTCTGCGGTGATCACTATGCGCATACGTATAAATGCTAAGCATTCAGCCTACCTGCTTGGCCTGTGTTAGTAGGCTGGCCTGTTCGTTGCAGCTGCCGTTAATTAGCTACAGATGACCTCGAACTGTGTTAATTCTGAAAATGAATTCTTTATAGACTATATGGAGACAAATCAAAATTTTTAAAATAATTATTAATAAATAATATTACGTTCATAGGAATGGTGAGAATACATTTTCTTTTATTTTTTTTCCTGGGTAATAGTAATGGTTTATTACTATGAATATGATGACACTAGTTGCTGGATATTAAAATATAAGAATATATTAAGAATAAATTATTGCTTAATGCTGTATGCTAATTTGGCTCCGCATTAGAGAAAAACTTGCAAAATTAGGACTCATTGAAATTCACAGCGTCAAGTGTTTATTTTAAAACACTTCTCGCAAATTGTTGGCTTTTCATCAAGTTTATAATTAAAGCAATTTTACACTGTGTGCTCCTACACGGGCTGAATATTGCGGCGTGATCCGAAACGGCAACTTTTTCCTGAGCTATATTTGTGAAATTCAGCAAAGGTGAATTTTCGCACTGTTGAACCTGCAGACCGAGATGTGATCGTGACGTAACTGTACCGAACAGGTGTCTAACTGATCGCAATAGGGTTTGAAATGAGAGAAGATCTGCATGTGCAGCCTGTTCGATGTGCAATGTACAAACAAGGTCCATTGTGCTCTGTCAGGAATCATAAAGCTTCTGGAGCTCCAAGCGTGGTCAGTAGGGGGCACAATGGTTAAACACTGCGGTCCAGCTCCTTCTTTTAATTATTAATGTCCTGTTATGAACGATCCGGCGAGCAGGGAATCAGGAAGTAGGGAAATGATGAGACTATGGGTTTATTCAGGAGAAGAGGCAGACAAGGGACCACACAGCAAAAGACGTCACAACGTCACTTACAGACCTAGGGAAACACGCTCGAATGCGCACCGTAAAATAACACGAGACGGCTGGTAACGATCAGGGTTTCACGCGAGGTAAATGAGGGGGCGTAACACACAGGAGGATCGCACGAGCAGGGCACTGCCCCTCAGTATATAAAAAGTGGCATGACGTGTTTAAGATACACATTGTACTTACTGCTACAAGACGTCATAAAAAGTGCACGTGGAATCATGGGAAAAAAATGTCGGCCTTCATTCGTGACGCTGGGCTTAAAAAAGAGATTCCACGAGCAGCTGGAAATAACGACCAAGAATGAGGATCGTCTTCCTACTCATCTGCTCTAATGTCATAGTGATCACCAACACGGATGCCGTCCCTAAGTCTGACCAGCGGCGTCTGACTCCGCACCTGAGTACGCAGATGAGGAGCCGACTGGCTGTTTCATCACATGCCAGGAAGCAGCACATAGCAGGCAGGTCGGACACCGAGGCCGGACTAGGAGCTGCCGTTTCCGGTGACCCAGGCTGCGACTCACCCAGACGGCCACATAACCACATCTCAGGCTTTGATGCCCGCGGACATAGAGCTGGATGGGGAGCAGGAGCTGAGGAGCAGAGTCTGGAGGGGAGAAGAGACGTCCATGGAGGGCACCCCTTGCTGGTCAGCAGGGAGCATCTAATGTGTGGGGACCGTTCATCAAGAGCACTTGGGGGCCTGCTCGGGGGTGTGGCCTAACTTCCCCAGCTGGGAGAGTGTATCGGGCCCGACCACGGAGACAGCCACATTATCTTGATTGCTGGGAGGTTTAAATTATTATGCAAATATCCCGGTGTTGTGCTGTATTTGTGGGAAAAGTGCGACGGTAATGACGCCTGAGGAAGTCGGCCGGTGAGTGTAATGCGCCCAAATCGTTTCTCTAACACTGCCTTTCATCTGAGCGCTCGGGGCCATCTTGACAGCAACGTCCATCTATAAAATCACGTAAGCGTGCCCAGCGCACATGGTCGGCCGCACCGGAGAGCGTCGCAATTCAATCAGCGTTCATTTGTCATTTAACGTAATTATGCCGTTACGTGTTCCCCACATTCGTTATCCCAAAATGATGTCGACAGGGAGATAAATTTCGTTGCCATAGGTAAGTGGCTTCTTACTGCCCTGACATAGCTGTGCGATAAACTGATACAGAAACTCAGGAAATTGAGCGCTTTTAGCACCAGCTGCAATTTTAGCCATCGATATGTCACTGACAGATTAAACGGGCTTTTGGGAGGCCGCTTATTCAGGAAGCTGCTGGGCACATGTTTTTAGCATCGTATCTGGGGTCCGTCTCTGTGACCCATCAATTATTATAATATCAGCGACCCGGAAACTTTTGTGGAGGCACCAGTCTGTCACGCGTCACTCACAACACCATGTCACCACCACCCAGGTTTCAGGGACAACCACGAGAATCATGGACTGGTGGCTCCTGTCTCTCATACCACTCATGTCCAGAAAAAATGATGCCCCTAGTGGCTGGTTCATGTAACTGGCTAGTCATCGAAAAAATGTCCGAAGCACCGCTTGGGAATGGAAGTGGGTTGGAAGCAAAACGCACCACCCATGGCAACAACAGCGCACTGGCCGCTGGTCCAGGTCATTCCAATTTAGGAGTGGGTCTCTTCCGTTGAACCTTGATTGGGATGAATGAATCCATGCGCTGCATTTATTGGAAGATCACCAAGGTTGTGGAAACTTCCGGAGACTGACATGCCCGAGGGCTGTTTACAGGCGGCAAGGTTAGGGGGGAAGGGGGGAAGGGGGGGTGCATCAGATCATCCAGCACTAGTTCAGCACTGGCATTCCTGCCTGCTGCCAATGCCCGTCATAGAGAGCCAGCGCCCCCAAGTGGCCACAGGGGCAACAGGCGGGGACACATCAGGGCATCTCAATGAGAAGAGAGTGAGTGTTGCTCACTGAAACGTTTAGCGTGCCAAGAACCGTACTTGGTCAAAGCTGTATTTAACACTGATATCACAGGAATGTGGAGAATAGAACAGCTTTTGAGATCTCGGTCATGTCATGTTCCTGAAGATCTGGTTGTACATCAGGAATGCTACTTACCACACTCAGATTTCCAGGAGGGAATGCGAGAAATGCTGCTGGCATTTCTGAATATTCGCACGTCCCTAGGATCACAGATTCTGCGCTCTGCGCTCGCTGTGGTACATGCTGATTGTCCAAACAAGCCACAAATGGCGCATTTGATGCACGGTTTTGTCGCAATATATCTCACAATGTCAAGCAAAGTGTTAAAAAGAACAAATTTAGGTTTAATTTTTTAACTTATATATTTCATTTGTCACGACCTATGTGTCTAAAAGAACTAAAGTTGAAATTAAGCCCTAATTGTATAATGCTAATAGCATGCTGCTAACGTGCAAAACCCGCCATTAACTTAATGAGGGTGTTGCCAGTTTAACTAGCTTAAGTTTTCTGATCCTGAACGAAAGGAAACTTTTTAAAATATTTAACCACACAGAAGGCTTTATATAGAGATGAATAGGAGTGGTGAGCGTGTATCAGTTGAGTAACGAGGTTAGGTAACGAGATGACTGGCTGAGAAATGAAAGCCGTTCCAGTGGGCGGACACCGCGAGAGCCCGGATTCCGGTTTGTGGCCGTCGTTTGGGTGTAATTAGTAAGCAGGCGGCATGGTGGTCAGAGACTTCCGGAATATCTGTGGTCTGAAGGCCCACGGAACGGCCAGTCGCCAAGCAGGAAGGGAGGCCGAGGGACGTTACGTAACTCAGCTGCCCTGGTCCTTCGGAGATATGTGGGTGTGCAGATTCGGCCGTCAGCTGGACCCAGGGATACACACGATGTATCCGTGGGGAGGAAAACCTCCCTAAATAACCCCAACAGATTTTTAACATTTAATTATCTTCCAAAAATTATTTTAAATGCTTCACAAACGTTTCTCCATGTGTTCACACCAGTAAAAAAAAAAAAATGGAAAAGCATGAAAGTATAAAAAGTTAGCTTACTTGTGTTAAGATGACGCAGAGGATAATGTAATCCAAGTCTATAAAATACCACGGAATATCAATAAAGGTGAGCCAAGGGGCTGCGCCACACAAAATATATAGAGCTTTTCAAAAAAATAATCCCATAACCACAGGCCTGTCCTAATGCAGGGGCCCATTTGTCTTTTTAATATAGTGATGGTGCAAAAATAGCCTGTAAGATAGTGTAATGCCTCCCCCCACCTAAATCTCGTCCTCCAAGCTCCTGGAAAATGATGTAGACACTTCTCAATAATTTAAAAAAGGGATTAAAATAACTACCTATAGAAAACTTTACAGGCAGACACTGAAGGAACTCTAAACATTTTCTTCGAGCCTGTCAGCTAATTCAAGACACATTTATACATGAATAACACCAGCCAGCAGACAAACACTTCCGTTCTATAAGAGAAATTAAATCCGTATTTAATCGTCTGTACAAATGGCATAGAATGGCCTGTGATCTACAGTAAACTCAGGATCGATTGACCAGGACGGCTCCAGATTGCGATTTTGAAGGCGTTTTTATTTTATTTTGTAATTCACGCACGACTGGGAACATTCAGGCCCTCAGGACAGCAGTAATGTCGATCTGTAGCCCAGGAGCATTTTGGTTCAACCAAGACCTCGATAAAAAAGCCACACAAGACCAATCTCATGGCTCAGAGTTGAGGTGCGGTGAAAACACCAGGCTGCAGTGCCACTGAAAGCCTAAGGTGGCGCTCTAGGTAAGTTTCACCGGCGGTGCCCCCTGTCTGAGACAGAGTGAAATCAGATTGGAAAATTGGTGCCTCACTGGAAGATGGCCACCTTTGTCACCTAATGCTGTGCCGGAGCAGCATCGAGGAGCCTGATGAATGTGGCGCCCTTAGATATACAACAGGGTGTCATGAATGAAACCTAGCAGGCTGACCGTAGTGCACCTGTCATGATCCGCGTGGGAGTCGGGATCGGGACCGAGCCAAGGCGAGCTCAGCCCATGGGGGGGAGGGAGGAATCCTCCCTGGAGCTTATGTTCCTGTTACTCTACATTCTTAGAAATCCAGCACTTCCACCCCCCACCCCCCGCCACACACACACACACACATTAAGCGAATGCTCGGATGAGTCACAGCATCCTCCTTTCAAGTTGCTTGGAGATTTGCCGCTTCGATTTGCCCCCATTAAAGGTAGACCTACATCCCACCAAAGGCAAATCACAGTAATGATCCCATTTACAAAGCTTTCCGGGGGGGGGGGGGGGGGGGGGGGGGGGGGGGGGGGGGGGGGGGGGGGGGGGGGGGGGGGGGGGGGGGG
>JABFDZ020000054.1:9008028-9020461 GCA_019775955.2 Pollimyrus isidori
ACCTTAAGTAATTACAGAGTTTATTGTGTAACGGCTCGATGGTTTGTCCAGCCTTTTTTTGCTGGAGATCGATGACGTAGACTTCCTCTCACGCCACTTCATTACATCCACATAATAATTTATGTCAAATTATCCACGCCCTAAGCTGATTGACAGCTATACATACACACAAACTTTCACAGCACCTGCTTGGCCAGCTCCACACAGGACCTTGGGGGCCCCATGCAAATAAGTGATGGTAGTACTGTATGTTAACCAAATAGCAGAACAGAAATCAGATGGCAGAAATCAGACAGCCAAGGGTGAGGGTGCAGAGAATGCTGGGTAAATGCCAAACATGAGTGTCTTTATCTGTCTCCCTGACTTCCCCCTTCCCTAGACATCAGTCATTACTGAGGGATTTCCTTAATTAATTTGTAGTTATTTAATTATGCTCATTTAGTGCCCTCATCTGCGTATCTTATTTTTGCATTTCTTTCTGTCCTCGCTACTCGCTCATCATCTTCTTTGCCTCTCATACAACTTACTCTCACCTAACCCTAACCCTAACCCTAACCCCCTGGCTCCAGGAGTGTGTACTGTATGAAGACCATAGATAAAGGGCCCGCTTCCCTCAGTGGGGGCAGGTAGATACAGACAGACTCTGAACCGGCCGAGTGAAACATCTTTCTGTAACATCTTCATTCTGTCTTAATAAACTGCTTAAGCTTAAGGAGCCTGCCGCAACATTCAGCTAAAAGAACCTGAGGTTTCACTGAAGAAATCTATCCTCACTGTATTTGTGTCAAATGCAAGACGATTTCAAGATAGACAAGGTGATTTTAGGAGTGATTCTCTGATAGCATGATTCTGGGAATAACCCCCCCCCAGGTTCATACAAGCACACCATCCATGAAGTGCGGACCCCTTTATAACTGAACTGGCAACGTATGATTTTATACACACACAATTGCATGCGATTGAATGCTTGGCAGCTATTGGCTGGCTCATTGCTGACGTCATCTGCCCAGAGCCAATAGCACCTTTTAATGATTCTCCTAACCCAGCACTGCAGCTACAGTTTTATACAATAATGTGAATATTACACAATGAAGTTATCAGGAATGTCAAACAATCCTGAGGACTGAGGGGTATGTATAGCAATATTATTACGATAAATGGTGGGATGCTCCTAATCGGATCATATTCATGAAACTGTTAGACCTGCAATGAGGTTTCTGTCCTATAAACTAATACTGTGTAATAAACTGACACCATCCTGTAGGTACAGGATTTAGTTCATACAATTATCTTGGTGTGTGAGATCCGTTCGTGAATTGTATTTCCGAAGGTACCCAGCTGCCATACCCTTGAAGAAAAATAATAAACAATGAAAATTGCCTAAAATGAAAGTGCATACCTCAAGAAATCTGGAAATAAAGTTTTTTAAGAGGTTGAGAATTGCTGCAGCATGAACACACACCTTTGGGTATGAAAATACCCACCTCAGAACTGCACTGTGAAACAACACAAGTTCTGAGACTGCAGTACATAACTCGTCGTAGCCGACGTCCTTACCTGTTGATTCCTCTTCTTTATAGTTCGACAAATTTGCAGTGTGGTCCCTTTGTCATTTAAAAGGGCCCTACACTGGGTTAGTGAAAGCAGAAGGTTTCTGAAATCTCTGCTAGTCATATTCAATACTGTCATGTCATTTTTAATACTTTGTGCACAGAGATCAATCAGCCAGATGTAGCTTTGGAGGGAAAACAATTTTAGCGAACCCGTCAGGGAATATCTGCGTCCGCGGCGGGCGAGACGCCGGCGGCACCATCCGGAGACGCGTGCGGCGGAAACGCCGCTAACGTCACCCGCATTCCCCCTCTGAAGATGTCGTGTCCCGCAAAGGTCCCCCAACCTCACAAACAAGCCAGGCCCACTGTCACCCCCTGCCAGCGCAAACTGAGACCAGGGATCATGATGGAGAAGGAAAAGCCCCCTGTTTTTCCCATTCATGATTATTTCACGGAAAGAAATAACATCAAAGAGCCCATCTCTGAAAACCCGGCACCGCCAAGTCCCCAGCCCAAACACCCGCTCCAAGTAAATAGCATCAAATGAATTGCTGAGGAGGAGGGGAGGGTGGTAGCAAATAACTTTCATTAATATTAATTTTCCTCCTGCCTCTATTTTCACTGACAGGTTTTCCTAATAGACATAAATTTGTCAGGTTATTTAATATACTTTACTCTGAGAAATGTAGATTTCTCCAGGGAAATCACACATCGGACCATCTCCTGTAAGCGTGTGTGGGTCAGTACTTCAGCAGAATGCATATGGTTAGTAATTTGTTACAGTATGTTTATGAACCAATGAAGATGAAGTGGAATTTATGGCTGCGCAGAACATTTATGAAGCATACATGGAGGGGAAAGGTATGCGAAGACACCAGGGGCGTTTGTTAATCTCTGTGTGAGGTTTTCAGGGTGATGTGGGGGAATTGGGCAACAGGAGCAAAGGCCCTTTAAAGAGCCTGAAAGTATACCGTGGCTAATGGAGGCAGTGAATCCTCACAGGCTTGATAGGGATCGGTTGCTATATCTCACCGTGGATTCTCAGGCCTTAAATTCATGTGGCTATGAGGATGGGCAGAAAAATGCCACAGAGGATCCTAGGCCTGTGCCGGAATAGCTCAGTTGGGAGAGCATTAGACTGAAGATCTAAAGGTCCCTGGTTCGATCCTGGGTTCCGGCAACCTGGCTCTTGGAGCTACTTTCCGGTAGCGGCTCCACTTTGCTTTATGGGACATCCCTCCTGGTTCCGTGGTGTAATGGTTAGCGCTCTGGGCTCTGAATCCAGCGATCCGAGTTCAAGTCTCGGCGGGACCTGTCTCAGGCTGACTTTTGCGCCCCAAGGAACCCTCCAGCTTAAAAGTGTTTCTTTTGCACTTTTGCTTGTGGTGTAGCTGATCTCTCCACCGCTTGGCTGGTTAACTCAGCTGATTAGAGCGTGGTGCTAGTAACGCCAAAGTCATGGGTTCAATCCCCATACGGGCCATGCCGTCTTCCTCTCCTGGTGAGCTCGACATTTCTCCTCTTTTTCCACTCTCAGACATATTGTCTTCATTGAGCAACAGTCTCGTGTTGGCTCGAGAAGAGCTACTCACCTGACTCGTGTACTGTACTTTAGGGTTAAAATCTGACACACCTCATAGCTTGCTGCTGCTCCAGGTAGACATTAACTTCATGTGGCCCTCCTGGGAATGAGGATGGGCAGAAAAATGCCATGGAGGATGCTAGGCCTCTGCTGGAATAGCTCAGTTGGGAGAGCGTTAGACTGAAGATCTAAAGGACCTGGGTTCGAGCAACCTGGCTCTTGGAGCTACTTTCCAGTAGCGGCTCCACTTTGCTTGGTGTGACATCCCTCCTGGTTCCGTGGTGTAATGGTTAGCGCTCTGGGCTCTGACTCCAGTGATCCGAGTTCAAGTCTCGGCGGGACCTGTCTCAGGCTGACTTTTGCGCCCCAAGGAACCCTCCAGTTTAAAAGTGTTTCTTTTGCACTTTTGCTTGT
Source organism: Pollimyrus isidori (assembly GCA_019775955.2). Taxonomy (NCBI): domain Eukaryota; kingdom Metazoa; phylum Chordata; class Actinopteri; order Osteoglossiformes; family Mormyridae; genus Pollimyrus; species Pollimyrus isidori. The sequence goes on from JABFDZ020000054.1 coordinate 9,011,578, forward strand.
GGTGTAGCTGATCTCTCCAGTGCTTGGCCAGTTAGCTCAGCTGGTTAGAGCGTGATGTTAATAATGCCAAGGTCATGGGTTCAATCCCCATACGGGACATGCCGTCTTCCTCTCCTGGGGAGCTCGACATTTCTCCTCTTCTTCCACTCTCAGACGTATTGTCTTCATTGAGCAACAGTCTCGTGTTGGCTCGAGAAGAGCTACTCACCTGACTCGTGTACTGTACTTTAGGGTTAAAATCTGACACCAGGTCCAGGTAGACATTAAGGTATCGCAGTCTTGAAGCACCCACCCCCAAAGATGGTAACTAACCCGCTCGGTAACTGGTGCTAAATCACCTTTATCTGGAACTCGATCGTATTGTATTTCTCGGGTTGTGCATCTGCTGCATGAGCATCTACGATCTGGTGTCACTCAAAGGTGTGTTTCCAATCATGCAAGGCGCTAACATGAATATGATCCAGTCTTCTTGGCTTTCCTATAACCCCTCTGTCACAACAAAGAGATGATGTCCGGATTAAACTGAGGAGCTAAATACTCTTAAAGGAGTATGAGTGTCAGGGACTGGCCTCATGGGATCGGGGGGTGGTGAACATCAGGAATGCTACTGGTGCACTTTTCAGGACGACATCGACTCTAGTTTATAGGGAATCCATGAACGTTTTTGTCTGGGAAGTTCTGTGGTTGGTCCTCAAGCAAAGTTTGACCACTGGGAATATCTTTTGCCAGGCTGACTGGGTTACAGCCAAAGTGAGGCTCCTTCTTGGGATGTCGCTGCTAGGCACCCGGGCCCGGAAGAGAGGCCTGGAATCTGCAAAGAGCATGAAGCCCTGAGGTGCAGTGCATCTGCGTTCGCCTCCCTTCAGGCTGCTTGAGTAAATACCGCGCATTTCCCTGCTGTTAAGGACATGCTGCATTAATAAAGCTCAGAGTTCAGGGTACCAGCTTTTAAATAAGGATGGAGGCAGATTTCACAATTTACTGTACGCTCCAGAGATATGACAGGAACCTTCGTAAATATTGGAGGGGGGGGGTCATGTCACTGAGGTCTGCGGTGTTTTATTTATGTAGAAACTTAATTTCCAGCAGTGGTGCTGAGCGGTGCTTCGGTGCTGATGGATCCTCACCCGGGGCTATCCTCAGAGGGCCCGGTGCGCGTCCTGCTACTTGGGTAACATTCTGATTCTCTTTGCAGCGTCTCGAGGTAAAGCCATGCCGGAGGGGGGGAGGGGCAGCAGCTGCATACAAACACAGCGGCCAAGGCGGCCCAAGCTTCAAGGTAAATCTGCAAAATCCACCAGAGCCACTGGAGGGGGAGCAGACCTGGGACAGGGGGGATGGGGGGTGCAGCAAGACGAGGATTTTATGCACAAACATCTGAAGTACAGCTCCGCCTGGGAGTGAGTTAGCGCCCCCTTGTGGGAGAGAACTCTGCAGAGCAGGACCTGTGGGCTGAATGGAAATCAAGGCTACTTAATTTGGAGCCGCGGCACGGACTCAGACCTCTCCGTACTGGCTTTTCATAATCTGCAGGCCTGTACCAATCACACTGAGAAACTGGGGTGGTTTATTGAACCAGAGCTACTGGACCAGATCTCCTGTCACTGGTATAAGAGAGCATGAGCTCAGTTGGTATCAATTATTTCCCTCTGCATTCAAAAATAGCCCCTCCCCATCAAGGAATGTTATAACCCAATTTACCCATCGAGCATAACATCTCTTCATGTTCACATTTTATACATTTTAGTACTTAGGCATGTTTTAAATAATACTGACAAGGCAGTAAACTTTAATATTAAAATCAATGTTACCTTCATTTTGTTCATAACGCTGCCGTGTATCATTTTCTCGACTGAAGGCAAGGAGACCCTTCCAAGGAAATAAAAACTGAAAGGGCCACACTTTAAGGCTGATTCTTAACTCAATTTCCTCCCCGTAACATTTTCACGCACTTCATTTTGGCCTCACGCGTGTGTCGCTGGTTGCTCCAAGTTAAAATGCAGCCACACTAATGGATAAAACAGAACTCAAAGAAATAACAGCCGTTATTTAAATGCTATTAGCCCATTTAGCGGTTAAGGCAGGAGTGTAGCTGGCCTGTTGCCGCTCATCTCCATGCCGGCAGCCGAAAAACACTTAATGTTCACCGCCCTGCAGAATAAAACCCAGAGGAAGTGTACTGAGCCTACCTGCGTGTCTGTATGGAGCGAATGCTCATATGTTGGTTTTTGAAGTAACTGCGCACCTAGCCGAAATATCCTACTCAATTAAAAGTAGACATCGGTTTAACCCCCTCAACAGCTGCTTTGAAACAGCCAGTGTTTTGTGGTAGCAGCCAACATATTTTAGCTCTATTGGAATCTTCCTCGAGGTCCACTCATTACCGTTTTTTACCGCCACCTTGCATACTATCTTTTGCCTGCGGGTACTAGCAGTCTAAGACGAACCTGTTACTTTGGAAGAGGAGCGCGGTGCTGCAGGTGCCGCTCTGTAAACGCCATCCGGGATGTAAATCGATGCACCTATTTCCATTCCGGCGGCGAGGAGCGGAGACTTGAAAATGCTGCTAAATTATTCCATCCCAATTGGTTCTCTTGTGATACCCGATTACCCAGAGGCCCTCATTTGTGGGACCGGCTCGACGGAAATATATAACAGCTTGCGACGAGTCTGCCTTTAATAGCTGGGAAACTCAGCAATGTGGCAATTAGCAGGTAAAAATCCGACTGTCTCCATCCCAACACCCAGACGGTCACTGAAGTGTTTTCTAACAGTGTCTATGTATCTGTCCCTGGCCCATTGCTAGAAGTTAGTATAGAGTTGTTAATTGCTCTGTGTGACGTCTTCGAGGGTGAGATTTCATATGAATCGTTTACCATGATGTGCTTTCGACAGCCATGGTACTTCCGGAAACTTCTAGGCTGAACAGTTTCAGAGCCCAAACGAGTTTTATTGAAATGAGATTCAATCTATGTCATATCCCTCGATCCATCCATCCATCTAACGTCTTATCCTGGTCAGGGACACAAGAGTATGAGATTGAGGTACACCCTTGTCCGGATGCCAGTTCATTTCTGAGAATAGTATCAGGGTTGCTAACTCACACATGTGGCGTGACACTCACATTTTCGGACTCTTACCCTCACACAAGAAATCTTATGGGAAATCTATATTATTTCAATACAAACACAAAATTAGTTACATTAGAAGTGTTGGGGTAGTTTGCAAACCCTACAGACTATTTACAAGGTAATAAAACTGTTACAAGTAAATCCGTGTGAATGTGTGCAGACTTGTCCCGAATTGAAAATCTCACGCCAGCCAGTTGACCAAAGTTGGCCACCCTGTAACCGGATAGACACAAAATATGAAGGTGGTCATCTTGAAACAGAGACTGTGTTTGCTTTGCGTCCTAACAAAACGCCATTGATACCCTTGCAAATTACATAGATGATTTTAAAGTAAACACTGATGCTTTGCGGACAAGTTTATAAAGAGTGGGACTAACCAGCCAGTTTAAAATGCTCGTTATATTGTCACTGTTAGCGTTCATTGAGCAAACAGCCAAAGTAATTGTGTGGCGCATTCGTGGCAAAAAGACTGAGTGTTTATCTAAATGGTGTCATTACTCTGCCAGATCTTGAAATTTGAGCTGTAATAAATGCTTTTTATGGGTGTATCTGCGACAGAACAAGGCATTTAAATTTTAATGTGTCTTTGCTTGGATTTCCCCTCTTTCGCAGTCCATCCATCTGTAAATCAGTCCCAATGTCCAGGAAAAAAAGGCACGAAATGACACCTCTTATATAAATCCCCTAATCCTATTCGCAAAGCCTATTTATATGCCCAATGCTTTGATTCATTGTTTTTATTTATTCATTTTATTCAAACTAGGCATTACAGAAAATCAAAGATGTTTTGTGGTCATTTTGCAACCACTGAATGAAATACACATTCGGATAGCCATTAAAGCAAATGAATATGTCATTCGAAATAACACTGGCATGGGCGTAAATCCCGGGGGGGACAAAGGGGACATGACCCCCCACCCCCCCCACTTCTAAAAAAAATATTTTAAAAATTGCACTCTCTACTATGAAAAATATATTGATGTATACCTAAAATAATTGTGTAAGTAGAAAACAAACACAAAAAATGAGTGGTTTGGCCCACTCCCCGCTTTCCCAGTTCATCTCACCTACTCTACACACACACACGAGTCAGGTGTGTGGCTGTGGCTCAATGTTGAACGCCACTAAGTAGGGTATTTTAAAATGCTGATTACTGATGTTATTTTCCATGAATGTACTATATTAGCGATTAAAATATTACTTATCTAGTTAACGTTAGCTTGTTTACAAAGTGAACTGCAACTAGAACGCCAAACTCGTTTCCCATGCATTGTTTTGTTTGTGACGACTTGGCATAATGTTAACTTAACATTAATGGCCACAATTAGCATATTGTTTAGCTGTTTTCACAATAACAGTCATGTTTAAATTTTATTGTATGATGATGTAAACAAAATAACAACCAATGCAATAAATAGTTTTGAACCTGAGGAAAACTTAATTTACTCAAATAACCATAATGATGCAGTCTCCATGCTGCAATAATAATGATAAGCAAAGTTTTTCCACTGTAGGGACATATCTTTATAAGTAGACCGACAATTTAACTATATGTTAAATTTGTATCCCCTTCAAAAATTGCTCATGAGATATTTTATATTTATTGCCCCCCCCCCTACTTTTAAATGAAATTTACGCCCATGAACACTGGTGTCACGACCCCGTGCCTGACCCTCTTGCATTCTCCCTAACGTGGTCCCGAGGAGCCACGCCTGTCGCTTGTTAGTCTCTATATTTAAGTATGTATTTGTCTCAGCATTCCCAGTTCGGTCATTGACAACGGGCCCTTCTGTTGCCAGTCCTTGTCCTGGTTGCCAGTCCTCCATTTCGTGATCTCTCACAGTCATGTTTGTTTCTAGTCTCTATTAATTTCGTTGAATAAACCTCATTTTTCTTTTGCCGTCGCACCTGCCCTCGAGTCGTTTGTTCCTCAAATCGTGACAACTCGTCTAAAGGTGATAAACAAACTCAAAACGGGCATAATTTTATTATTGTGTACTGAACCTGTAATAATCCAGATTTTACTCAATAAAATGGTGAGAAGGATTTAAATATAATAGCCATGCTTAAATTTGTAAAGAAAATGAAAATCAATTGAGCAGATTGGTAATTCAAGTCACCCCATCTAGAAAAAAATATATGGAAATGAAATGTATAAACTGTCTAAATTATTTATATATGCCGCGATAGTTTCGCAAAGGTCTACTGCCGCGAGTTTTTGGGTCGTTCACATTAACATAAAGCGGCTATGAACTTCGCCAGTTCGTGTCCGGGAGGTAATCAGTTATATTCTTTTGTATATATCCTCTGTAACCCTGAAGCGTTTGCTGGGGGCGGGAGGGTTGGGGGCGTGGTGGTGCTGATGATGAAATGTCTCGATGTTAGACAATCGGGCTATTTTAACTGAAAATGAGAAATAAAAAAGTAACGTTTTAATCGAAAAAAAATTCATACCGCCAGAACACATTTTTTAAAACCTTTAAGTTACAATGCATTATTCATTGAATTTGACGTGGAAGAGGTTTAATACATTTGCCCCAGCAGTAATGTCGATTAAACTTTCATGCTCAGGAAATCAAAACACTGGTACGGGGACAGAGATTAAGGATTTAATATTTACAAAAGAAACAAATAATCTGAAGAATAATTTCTTTGGTTGTTAAAATGTAGGATTGTCAACCAGTCCAGTGCAGCAGTTACGATAAGAATGTACAATTTATCTAATTTGGGTTTTGTCACAGGTGGAGTTCTTGTAAGTGCGCTCTTTGTGGCGTGTGTTTCGGTTTTTCCACTATTCTCCTAAAATAGTAACTCATTGAGGACACATCAGACAGATCGTTAGTAACTAGTAATTCTCACGTAAACCGTTGTTAACCCTTCGACCACGATGATGAACATTAATCAACCTTTTATTAGCATTTTCTGAATACGTGCGCTTGACGTGCATGGCGTAGACCTCAGCAAAGGTTGTGGTTAATCCGCCGAGATCCTTTTCAGGGAGTGTATTAGCAAACAATTTTCAAAAATATCAGGTTCTGATCCTACTGGATGAACACCATTCAGTTAAGAAGCTTAATCCAGATTATTTCAGTAAACATCCACGTATCTCAGAGCATAAACACTTTATTTCGGGGCAGACTGACGGCGTCGCTTGTTTACTCAGGCTTTTGAACTTCCTTAGTTAATATTCAGTTGTCTAAAGTCATTATAAAACATACTTGATTAGGGTAAAGCGAAGTGCTCCGCGAAGTTCTGATGTGGAGGACTGCACGGCACCTCTCCGGAACAAACGTAACATCTGGCTGCGCCGTGAGCCTCCACTGGCGCAAACCACAATATTCAGTTTGTTTTGCATGTCTTTTGTTCATTTGCATTCCACCATTCCATATGGTAATATTTTTTTTCTCCACCACATTATAAAAAGGAAAGTGGTTGTTGATAGCAGGAAGGAGTTTAAGAAGACGTTTGAATAGTAGAGCTACCAATACAAATTGAAGGCATTTCAGAAAATTTCCGAGGATTTTTAATGCACTCGAGTCATTATTTACACACACAAAAGGGAAGCTAGGCAATGGAATTCGTCGGACTCCTTCTGAATCTTTTTGCTTATATCCCCTCCATAACCTGAATAGTTATGAATAGTAAGGATCTAATTGCATAAATGGATTATTTATGAGATTTGATTTCTGAGCTACGTTTCGACCTTCACCCCTGAACTTGGACTCATGAAATCATAATGTGGTGAGACATGTACAGTTATGCTAGGAAAATCAAGGAGTAGAATTTAATATGGTAAATATTATAATAATCGAAAGTGTTGGGAAAAGTACATAAAATACTATCATATCATGAATACAAGTATTGTTTGCCCATAACTCACTGTTACCAGTACAAGCTTCAACCACAAACTGAGTTGTACCTCCTCCTAAGGTTGCCCATCATGACGGATAGGCAACCTTAGCTGCATATTCCATGATGATGAGAAAGTTGGATCCTCCTAATGGTCTATTTATCTTCCTCCCGTTACCCCTTTGAGCTAGACACTTCAGTTGAGGCACTCCTGCGGAATTCACCAAACTGTATCAAAAGGTAGTGTAAAAGCAGAAGGGCACAGCTAGCGCTTCTCGTAAAGTTGTGAAATGCGAAACGAAAACTGTCAGCATGGGACAAAGAGTCTGTGGGTGACGATGCGTAAGAAGGTGACTCATTGTTTCTTGTCCTCGTATCCCTGGAAGAATTTTTAAACAGCTGTTTCTTTTACGTCGCTAACAAATGTTTTGTTTGTTCAGATATGTAGATTTCTGTCGTGGGGTTTGTGCTGATGTAAACAGATCAGCATCAGGGACCAGCAAAATCGCAAGTTGTTCTGTTGTTTTTCTGGAATTATGCGGGGGAGTGAGGTAACAGCCATCGCACTGCGTGATGTAATTTCGAGATTTGCAAATTACATGTAACCGTCATGTTGTATAACAAGGACGGACAGGTGACAAAGGTGTCGCTAACAAAAGGACTGTCGAGAAGCGAAGCATTGCACGTGCAGTTGCTGTAGCGACGACTAACGGAATTCCTTTAAATCTGCAGCTGCTCTCAACTTAACAGGATAATATTAGTAGAGAAAGCAGGAGAGACAAACCAGCAATCAAGAAAATGATATCCTCGGGGAAGAAAGAGGGTGGCGGCAGGGTTCTCTGTGTCTTACCTCTAATGAAATATCAGTACAACTTATTCTGTATTTCATAAATATATTAGCCAACTTGTTTCTTTTTCAAACAATGAAGGACGCCAGGTTTGAGCAATAAATTATGCTTGTATGTTTCCTTTTTCCCAGAATTCCATATTCTGACAGATATAGCCCAGTATAGCCACTATAGCCCTCACAGGGCTGCTTTCTTTTAATGTGCCACTTTATGGCTCATCTGTGATCTGCTCTAAGGAATATTAGCAAAACCCAGGAAAAATTAGGAAAACCAGCGAGTCCGATTCTTTGCAGTATGTTAAGGAGGGCAGGAAGCCACCAGAGAATTCCAGATTATTTATTTTTCCATTTGCAAATCAAAGGAATGTCACCACCAGGAAGACATGCGTTCACCCGGTCACCACAGGCGAGTCCCGCTGGGCATCCCCGTGGGAAGCCGACAGAGGAGCCGGAACAGATTCCCCCTGGGGAATGCCGACATCTCAGGCCTTCCTTCCCCACGGAGGCTGAGGCTGAGATGCCACTCTGCAAAGCGTCGGCAAGCAGTGGGTTAACTAAACAACACAAGAAGAGCAGCTTCCTCTGCGATGGAAAACATGGGCAATTAAGCCGACTGCTTATGAGGGAACTCATGTGACAGACTCAGGGGCCTATGGTGGGGGAGGGGAGGATCTCACAGCAGCAGGGGTGGGGCGAATCCGCTATAATTCTTTTGATATAATTGATATAGTTCGCTGACCGGGGAGGGGGTGGTGTTGTGTCATCTGTTATTAAAAGGGGTCCAACTCGCCCACGAGGGTCCCTCTTTTTGCACAGGGGCCAGAAGCCTCCCCCCACCTCCTCTGCTATAGGTAGTGCTGATTTGCTTGGACTTAAGAAAAACAACAGAAGGGGAGCTCTTAAGTATGGGAGGCTGGACCTCCAGGTAGATGACGACAAAGTTGGATCCTCCTAATGGTCCCGCCAATCAGCCACGTCGTATCCACGCATGTGACATGGGTCCTCTTAATGGTCCCGCCAATCAGCCACGTCGAATCCACGCATGTGACATGGGTCC
>JABFDZ020000054.1:9020561-9036447 GCA_019775955.2 Pollimyrus isidori
CATGGGTCCTCTTAATGGTCCCGCCAATCAGCCACGTCGAATCCACGCATGTGACATGGGTCCTCTTAATGGTCCCGGCAATCAACCACGTCGAATCGACGCTGTCCTTATCCCAGACGTGCAAGACAGAAGTCAGAGAGACTTTTGCCCCCAGAAAATATTTATCACTTAACTAAATATTAACACTTCTTGGGGATTAAACTGTAAGCCAGTTAGTTAGTTAGCTGGTTAGTTAGAAACAAGCTGAGGCAATGTCGGGGAATATTCACTTAAAACATTTGACAGTTAACAAACTCTCAGCTTCTATTTGGAAATATGTCTTTTTGTCAGTTGGCAGCTGTAAATCCTATTGCCCACGTGACACATTCACAGAAAGCATTTTCACAGCCGCAGCTAAAATACCAGATCACATCATTACAGATATTGTTGAATAGCGGTACATGCATAAAACAGCTAGTGATAATGGTGACGCTTGATAATGCTGGAAGTAACTGTACATTTATGATCAAAATCACCCTAGATGGGTCTTGCAGTTATACCATAAGTTACATAACCAGAGACGCAGCTGCATGACAAATATGCAGTCACTATGTACAGCAGCACACAGTAAAACATTAGCTAAGCATTAGCCGCTCTCTGAGACATCGTTCTTCGTTCCATCCAAACCCAAAGTCATACTGCCTGTCTGCAGTGTGCATAAATGGCACGGAAGCACTGCGACCCTCATAATTACAATTAAAATAGCAATTATACAAAATAACCAAACATCATTACATACGGCAACAAAGATTAAGATTCTCAAATTAACGACCCAGAGAACAATTAAATTGTTTTGAAAAGCACAAAGAACACACATTTTTATATTGTATAGTAATTTGTTTATAGTTTTGTAGACTAATGCTGGATGGTGTTTTTGGTATGATAATTAGTAGTTGTGTTGTACCAACAACAGGTAGTGGAAAGTCCTCCTTTGTCTGTATAGTATCACCTCCGGTCCAGAGGAGGAGCCATTTCTCATGTTGGGGTTCATAATGCCAGACACATATATTAGTGGGGTTTGCATTCAAGGTTTGACCAGGGTTACCACTACACTGTACTTACTGTATGATGGTGGGCTGCAGGAGGCAGGGCAATAAAGCCACTGCACTGTAACTGTAGCTGGATTTGACTATCTTATTCGTTTTGGTTGATTAAATCATCAATGATTTATATTTAACAGAGGCTATTAAAAGTAGTCATCATTTGGAGGATAGCGACATTGGAAATACCATTCCACGCAACGGCGCCCCCTAGGCAGAATGTATTGAGAGAAGCTAGTTCCCCCCACTCAAACTCTGAAGGCGACCTGCAGTCAGCCACATGACATGTGCACCTTGACTGGGTAACGAGGGGCCAGTGGTAGGTGGCACCACCCACCCCATCCGTCAGCCTGAAAAAGGTCCTCCTATATTATCTGGTTACTAGGGAGATGCACCTTTGATTCCACACTTCTTCTTGCAGGACGTAAAAGTCATATTTCCGAAGATTTTATGTCTCATGGGAATGATTTCTGCACCTACTGTTGAGCATCATCTCTCTTTTTTTTTTTTGCGAAGCACTTGAATTAAATGGTAATTGCTTTAGTTGAAGAAATACGTACAGCATTTAATCTGCAATCTTCATTTAATAATGGAACGGGCACCCTAGCATCTTGGTTAGCGTCTAGGCATGCTCAGTGTCTATTAGAGACCGTCTAAGGCCCCCTCACGGTGGCGGGGTCCTGAAGAACAGCTGGCCTGATACTGCCTGGCTAATTAGCAGTCCTGCTGACGCAGGGTGGAGGTTGGCCCCATTATCCTTGGCGGTCGTACCTGCGGTTGTTTAGCTTGTTAGCATGTTAGCGGGAGACACTTGTCAGCGGTGAGTTTTTGGTTGCCTGCGAGCATCTTGGGCTGAAATTGGTGTCAAGCGTTTCTCTCCGTTACTGACAAGAAGAATCCGACGAATGGTTGGAGCCCCCCTGGTGGCTGGCATGACATGGCACGGGTGCGAGACGGCCCCCAGGGTGGCAGATTCAATCTGCTTGTTGACACCGTTCCTGTTAAATAATGGGGGGAGGGGGGGTGAAAAATGGAGAACTTCTCTTTGAGAAAGATCTGATTCCCCTAAAGAAAGAAGACAAATCCGTACCGCGATCCACCCCCTTCTCGGCTAGGCAGACCTCCCTCCCGGCCAGCGCAGGCTTAACGAGGCCTCGGCATCACCTCATTAGCTATGCGCGGAGATAACGAGGATTGCGGCTGCGCCGGGCCACAGCCACGAGGCAGATTCACGGCGGGTGCCCAGAGCCCCAAAATAAATAAAACCGCAGATTCCACCGGCAATCTCTATTATGGTAATTCTCTAATGCCGATTAAAAGTAATTGCTAACAATGTGTACACAAAATAATCTCTCTTGGCTGACGACCATGGAAACAGAGATAAGGGCATTGTCTCACCCGCAAGAGGAAGCCGTTTTACGGGTGATTAGCATATTCCCTCCTGGGACGTCGCGCCCCCTTCTGTAGCAGTACTGACCTCCGTATTCGGGTCCAGGTGTGGGTGTCGACGCTGATGAGGAAACCCACCAGCTAAGTGGTTCGCTTGTGGCGGCGAGTGGCCCGCGCATGTTTCGCGGCAATGGTGGCGCCGTCGCGCTGAATTGCACTTTCGCGTTCGATAATGCCGCTTCTCAAGGGCCATTAAGTATTCCGGCGATCGTTTTTGCTCGCCTCTTAGACGCTTTCGTCGAGGAGCCTCATATTAAGCTACCTTTCGCAGCATGTCAGGTGCTAATCGGCAGTCCGCCAGTGCAGGCCGACCCGCCTGGCAGCTCCTTTCCGGACTCCGAGTGTGTGGTGACGGCTGGAAATGCCTCACCGGCGGACCGCCTAGAGGACATGTTTCCTTCAGAACACACTAGGAGAGGAGCTCACACAGTATAGCTCATTTTTTAGAGTGGCCTCTTTTCCTCAAACCCCTGTAAGGTAAGTGATTGGCCCAGCCTCCTAACAGTCCACGATCTGTGGTCCACTTCTGCTTGTAGGTTTCATTTTCATTTTACTAACGAAAACTGACCTGCACTTTCCCTAGTGCCCACCGGGGGCGCCACCAAGCTAACACTCACCGTGACAAATAATATTCTTGTATCCCCTGGGGGATGGGCTATTGATCACAGCCACTAACATTCCAGCATCTCTAGTTTACCTTACCCCAGTGGGCCTCATTTTCATAATAAAAACGAACCCTTTATTTTTGCTGAATGTCCACCAGAGGCACCTCCGAGCTACTATCTCTATAACGAACAATGCACATTTCGACCCCGCCTGCCTCCTACCAGCCTGCTTTACTGTTGGAATGATTGACTGTTCTCACACAGTGCTGCGGCTAATGCTAATTGGCTCCAGTCCCGGCGTTGTCTACGTGGGTGCGCCCGGAGGAAAGGGGAGGTCAACGCCCATTTCTTGCGCTTGTCCATCAGCTCAGATCCACGCTTTTATGCGCCAATAGGAAATTATGCAATGTGCGCTAAACAAAAACCTATTCGGGTGAATCACTGATCTGTCAGGCACTTTCTGATGTGCGGTAAACAGAGGCAGATTGACAGCATCAGACAGCCCCACATCCAAAGCAATTACCCTCCCGCAGGATGCGTCTTCATAGCGGCCTTCCACCTAACTTCTCCCCCACCCCCCCCCCAAAAAAAAAAACATGTCATGTGAAGGAAATTTACCTCAAACTTCATAAATAAAACAGGCAAATACATCACTGTCAAGCGCTACTTATGTGACAAGGCATCCGGAAAATAATTGACTCCAGTACGTTTGAGAGATGCTGATGAAATGGAATTAGCATTTTCATTTCTTATCTGTGTAAAATTTAAATGCATGTCATTATACAGGAGGAACGCAATTACGGGCCGGAGCGAGAGTTCCCCTAAACCTCTATTTCACTCCGACAACACAAGTCAAGACTTAATATGCTTGTGTAGAACGCAGGGCATCTCTGAAGGCATCAGACTGAGGGACAAGGGATTCACGTTGTCCTTTGATGGATTATCCATCTGTCATATCAGCCACCCACAGGAAATTTAAGGACGAAAAAAAATGCATAAAAGTGCTCGATTCCTATTCTAGCTTCTGCAGAATAAGCGTCACCATTAACTTGGTCCAAGATGATCACCTTCGGAATCATGGCCTCTGACGTGAATTTTTTGGAAATGCTGATAATCTCCATTGGAAATTGACCCAGCATCACCCCAACACTCTCCAGAAGAAGCCCCCACCCCATGACCCACAGATGCTTCTCCTTTCATCAGAAAAAGTGCAAATTGCGCAAAGATAAAAAAGCATGTTAAGGAAGCGCCAGCGAGGCCTCGGAGATCCGCGGGCCTTAAGCCAAGCCGGCCTTTTGATGCCATCCCAAGGCAAACGGGCTGAGTGCCCCTTGACCAATTAAGTTATTCAAAGCCTGAGGCATCTCCCGAGAAACTAGGGGTCACGGAGTTCTGAATATGATTCTGAAGCCCTCGATTAACCATCCCAGATCTCCGTTTGATGTGAGGCCAGTGACGCGGCCTGTAAAGACTTACAAGCCCTCAGTGTAGCCCGGCTGCCATGCAGTTCCCAGGAAACAACTGTAAAGAGTATTAGCTGCAAATAAAACTACACAGAGCTAGGTGCATCTAGGTTAATGTACGGGATCCTGCGAGGGTCAAACCTCATAAAAGGCAAAATGTAGATGTCTTTCAGCAAGACGGAGTTCAGAAAGATCAGGACTGCTAGTCCCCATGAGATGTGATTAAAAAGAGTCTGCTACATGTTTGGGATGTAGGAACACAAGAGGGATCAGGTCTTTCAGTCTGTTGCCAATGTAGTTTCCTTCTCCTCCTAAGGAACTATCAGCCTGAAAGTGACATGGGTACCACCGTAGCACCACCACCCCCATCCGTTAAATCACCCGTTTCCATTCTGCCCGCCCGATTTAAGCAGTGCAGAGTACATTGCGCTAATTCCTCCAGTCCTCTGCAGCCCCAATCCACAAAGGCTGGTTATTCTGACACAGCTTCTTGTCTCCAAGGTAACCGCACCCCCACCTCCTCACCACCCAGAGAGTCCCACCCCACCTCTGCTTGCGCTTCCCTGGGTGCAGGGCAGATCCGTTTTCCAAACACCCAGAAGGCAAGATGAACCAGCGACCGACAGCTTTATGGAATGTAATATAATCCCCATCTGTATCTGATCACAGCTAGTACAGATTAACTATCAGCACAGAGAACATGCTCAACGGAATAACAGATGGACAAACAGAATCGAGATAATAGATTTATTACATTTTCTGTTACACTTAAGATGAAATTAAACAAAACATCAGCTGTGTGGCTTGAAGCGACGGAGGTTTCTTGGGAAAGACATCAACACCAGGGTAGCAGGTCCTGGGTGGTCTCAGTCACATTTTATAACATCTTCCTCTTCTCAAACTCCTAAAATCAAAAATTTACAGGGGAAGAAGGGCAAGGTTCTGCTTAGTCATTGTTAATGGTGAACAAAAAGGTTCTAAAATGGCACCTCCCCCCACCAACCTGGTACCAGTACCCAATTTCGGGCTCACCACGTAATGGGGGCTACAGGTAACATTACTGGGAATGGTGGATATCACTGTGCCAACAAAGTTACGATATAGTCTAAAATTTCAGTGAAAGGCCTATCCTTCATCCGAATGTTCCTAGCCAACACTGTCTTTGACTGCCATCTATTGGAGGAACATGGTAACCACACTTTACTTGGCTCGTGTGGATGCGGGAGGGCAAACTCGGCGGGCCGTTTCAAGGGCATCGGAGAAGCGGGAATAGGTCCATGATGCCTCTAGACCATCATTCCACAAGAAAACCTCTCGTCAGCCTGGAAGGTACGAGCCAACGGCTCCTCGCAGCATCGCATGTATAAGCTGCCTGAACACAGGGCAGCATACCCCAACATGCCATCAACTCCTCATTAGATCAACTCTCACAAAGAAGGACAGTTTGAGATATCAATCATTAAAGTTATTGTTGCGGACCATTAACACATTGATAACAGTGCAGAACGCCCCTAAGTTGGGGGGATGTAAACGGCGCTGTGGGGCAGCAACGCAGGGAACATGCGGGTCGATACGACCCCAGAGGCATGTGGACGACCTGACCCTCTCTTTTTGCCATATGGAAGGTGGGCGAATGGCCGGAGATGCGAAATCATCAATCCAGCTCTTCATCATTTAATGGGCACATATGAATAAATCTACCACATTGCAGCAACAGCCAGCACCCCCTACTGGATGGGAGTGGGAAGGACAATGTCAATTTTATCGTCACACAGAGATAAAGAGCCGATGTCTCCAGCTGCTGCCCGCCCTCTGCACACACCGACCTCTGCAGCTTACACCCTGAGTTACCAACGACCTACAACACCCTAGGCATACGCTCAAGTGGTCAGCGAAGTACTCACTTTAAACATGGTGCTGCCCAGCTGAGCAGGGGACATGCTGACCACGACGCCGGCGGCCTGCAGGGCGGCGATCTTCTCCTTAGCTCCGCCCTTCCCACCGGCGATGATGGCACCGGCGTGACCCATCCTCCGTCCAGGGGGTGCTGTCAGGCCCGCGATGAAGGATACCACCGGCTTGGCCTTGTCACCCTGCAGCGGGAAAGGCGGACCGAGGGGTTTGCAGAACGAAGGTAGAGCCAAAAACCACAGCAAAGTGCACCAACAGGAAGAATAATTAGTCATTTCAATGGCTACTTACTACCCTACCTTTGGTGACAAATGGGCATATTTAACAACTAACATTTTCGGGAAGAAATTTCTCACAGATTCAGAGCCATTTATAAGTTGGGCAGAAAGAGGAAGTTGGATTTAAATTAGGCTTTTAAGTGCGGCACTGCAGAGTGTTAAAAGGTCCGTTTGAGACACACCGGGTTTTGAATTCCTGAGCTCTAGCTAAACGCTGGCCAATTCATTCCCTAATAAATGTAGTATCCCTGTGTGAACATATTCTTAGATCCACCTAAGCAGTTAATGTAGCAACTAATTGAGTAAAGCAATTAATTCCTGTCCTCCCAGACAGCCACCTCAAATGAAGAGACTGAAATTAGCATTACAATGGTCGCCTATGTCCGCCCTCCATCCGAAGGAGATGTACTACTTTAATTACGGAAACAGAGACAGCCGGCATACCCCACCATCCCATTCCGCTACCGCTGGAGGGCAGAATGATCATCTGGCTCTTTTGAAAACGGAAAACTCGCTTAAGGTGACTCATTCATCTAACGAGATCAAGACACCGAACCGCCAGACGACCACAGAGCTACGTTAGAGGCAGAAAATCCATCTCCAGACAGCGAAGTGCGAGTCAAATAAAAGCCTTGCCCATCAGATTACGCTCCCCTCCATCTTTGAAAGTAATTGACCTTTCTTTAAGCAGCTTGCTGTGGCTTTAGGGAATAGTAAGCACTGGGGGGGAGAAATCACACTCAGGGTGTTAAATGGGGGGTGATGACTCTGGGGTTTTCATTTCCCCACCCTAATACTTCTGGCAAACAGAGAAAGCCCTTCTCAGGGTACCACATGCTGGGCGATAAATGCGGCACATGTGAAGAATCGAGCAAAGGGCCATTCATGTTGTATGCACTTCTTAGACTCCGCCTTTTAAACTCATCTTGCTCTGCGGCACATTTTGTCTATCCAAATAAATTTAGGACTTCAACACGGATTGATCTCATTGGCCAGCATCATGTCCATTGAAATGGGCCAATCGAAGACTGCATTCCATCTGTGTTTCAGCGCCTTCGAGCAAATCAATTCACGACTTTTTGGCTGCTGCCGAAAGGCATTTTCCATAGCCCCGCACAAGAGCAGGGATTTTCTTCACCACGAAATACTCATTTCGGGAAGCGATAAGAGGAATAAACGTTGTGATCCTTTAATCAAAAAAAAGCAACAGCACTCTGGCACACTGTGTCATTCCGGTCGTTCCACCAGCCAAACTCCCATCATTCCTGTCTCCAACTAGGCGGAACAAAAAGTTCTCTCCTGTAATATGCATGGCTGAATAACTCCAGATTTATTGCTTTAGAAAATGGGTTCCTCTTCCTACTTTTGACAGCCCTGCTTCACCCGTCTCAGGTGAATTTAAGCACCAGAGTCCCATTCAGTATTAAGAAGTGTCGGCCTTAGGAATCCACCACCGACAGACTCCCGGGGGAGGCCATCGACTTACGGAATTGTGCTCCTTCAGGTACTCGGCGGCGTTCTCCTCGGCATCGCCACCGATCTCCCCAATCAGGATGATCCCCTCTGTCTTGGGGTCCTTCAGGAACACGTCCAGGCAATCGATGAAGTTCGTCCCGTTGAAGGGGTCGCCACCGATTCCTGGCAACGGCATTAACAAAAATCACCCCACTGCTTTTTCTCGGCCCGCCGCCTAGAGAAAACACACCCCAAGCAAGGCACGGATCACCAAGCTCCACAAACGACCAGAACGGTCGCCTAATCGCAGAGCACGTTCTCCCAAATTACCCAACGTTCTGCCATACTTACCGATGCAGAGGGACTGTCCCAGTCCCACCTGCGTGGTCTGGTGCACAGCCTCATACGTCAGGGTGCCGGAACGGGACACGATTCCTGAAGGAGAGTCCATTAAGCCACACATGCGCCACCCGGTGGTGGTATATGCAAGCGCACTAGTTTACAATCCACATGGTGTTAAATGAGCCATTACCACACTACAAACGACCGGCGTTATTGATGACCCCCTTAGACAGAGTGTATCTCCCTTGCCGGAGACCACAGGGTGGTGTGATGTCAGCTAACCGCCACCGCAGCAATCACCCACAGACTGGCATCCACAGCAACACCTCACGTCGACATTCGAGCGAGGGGGAAAATCGCACCTCAACACGCCCCAAATGTAAAACTCGTATGAAGAGAGTCAGGATCGTCGCCTTAGGCCGAGGGGCTTTCAGAGTGACGGGTGCATGTACTGCATGGAAAAGCGACGGCGGGGCGATCTCACCGATCCTTCCTTTCTTATGAATATGACCGGGCATTATTCCGATCTTACATTCGCCGGGCTGTGGGCAGAAGCAGCAGAGTGGGCATTTACTCCAATCAGCCAGGAAGGAGGGTTAAAAACAAGGCTGACACACCTTCCAGAGTGTCACTATTAGAAGATGAAGCTTGTTGTCATATTGACGGACGGGTGGGCGTGTGAATATGTCCGGGGAAGGGGCTCACGTTGATGACGCCAGGGCAGTTGGGCCCGATGAGGCGGGTGGTGTTCTGCCGAAGCAGCCTGTGCTTCACCTTCACCATGTCCTGCTGCGGGATGCCCTCCGTGATGCACACCACCAGCGGCATCTCGGCATCGGCCGCCTCCAAGATGGCCGCCGCCGCAAAGGGGGGTGGCACGTAGATCACGGAGGCCTCCGCTCCGGTGGCCGCCTTCGCCTGGGGGCGCGGGGGCCGGTTAGCTTACACAAGAACTACCAACCTTATAAAACGCAGATAGAAGAGGATGTGCCCTTACCTCCTTCACAGAGTTAAAAACTGGCAGGCCAAGGTGAGTCTTGCCCCCCTTGCCGGGGGAGACACCCCCCACTAACCGGGTGCCATAGTCCAGCGATTGTTGGCTGTGAAATGTACCCTGGGGAAGGAGAAAGGGAGGGAGAGAGAGGCCTTTCATGAGGGTGACGGATTGAGTGGGCGACGGGGAGCTCTCCTCTGGCGCAGTGCTGCGCTGACCTTGAGATGTTATTACAGACGGCAGCAGCCATGATGAGGAAGACCACGGTCGGCCATTAATCACACGTGTGCAGCCCTGTGGCAGGCAGGTCGCAGGGGATGGGAGACAAGCTGGCCGGGGCAAGTGTGGCGGTACACACACAGACCATAGGGGGCGCTACTTACCAGACAATCAGATCAACACAAACAGAGCCTTGGAACCTCTGGAATATGCAATACGTGCACTCGTGCATGGCAAACTCTACAAACTAGAGTCTAAAGCAACTGGAAACACTGGAAATAATTCTGAATAAGGCCAAAATAACTGGAAATATAACCAGAACACATTATCTAACATATTCAAAACATGTAAAACACTATACAAGCATTCCTATGATGAAGCATAGCTAATCATAAATATCATTGTGTTTGAATGCCTTTATTGTATTTGTCACGCTTCGTGTTACTGTGTCCCACTGCAACAGGGCGGTTCATTTTTTTTCTTTAAAAAAGTATCGAGTTTACGCCACAGTTTATTAATAGATTGAATGTTCATTTCTAACCTTCCGCATCACAACTGCCTATGTTAATTATTAAAGATGGATGTCGAAACAATAGAGAGAAGCAGTACGTAGAGTCAACTAACCAATGCGCACATCAATGTGCTCTGAAGTCAGCTGTAATTAGTCACCTGTTAATTGCAAATCAGCACTTTCCTCATAGATTTTTTTTTTTTGCCTTCAGCTGACAATCATCCATCATTCTCTCCATCCTGAGTGAATAAAAAACAATGTCCCCTGTCCTCTTCAGCTTTCAGACATCTAAAGTGTTTGCCTGACATGGTTAAGAATGAGAAACAAAGTCATCTATAATGTTTCCTTCTTCATTCCTAAATTAAGTGCCTTTTGGAAACTCAATGGCGTTGTACTAGACTGTCATTACAGAAATGCAAGGGATCAAGCCATCAGAAAGTAGGCATCCGTCAGAATCTATTACACTTCCCTTCATCCTTGACCAAAGTAGAATTTAAGTTATTAGAAAACTGTTCAATCTCATTAAAAGGACCATTAACGTACTGAAGAATGAGGCATTACATGCAACACTTTTTAGTAGCGTAAATAGAAGAGAACTTTGTGCTTGATAGTACTGCAAGAGCCTAAAAACTTTAAAATATGAATATATTTGTGCCAATAAAAACAAATATCACACCGTTATTTTCTGATTCTTCACCACAACAAGGAGCAGGGGAGTCAAACTTTTCTTCACATACATTCCTAAAGTTACTAAGTCCCTAAAGAATGAAATCCGGACAAAACCAGGAATTAAAGATGGCAAGTGAGCACTCCAGTTATCAACAGCTCTGTAGCAACCATGAGTATTAAAGGGCGAACTGCGATAAAAAGGAGTCTATTGCATTCTAAAGACGCAAGCTAAAACAGAACCAGCTACACCAGTGCTGGGGATATGAATTCAGCAGCTTGCACTAGTCATTGGACCTTTGACCAGTAGGGGGTTTGCCAAATGCAGATAAAAACGCAACTGTGCATCTACAGTAAACACTGAGTAGAGGCCTATCGGGGTCCAAGAAAGCATGTAGAGTATTAATACAAACCTGCTTCCCAGTAAAACCTTGGCATATAACTTTAGTGTCCTTATTGATGTAAAGGTGCTGCCGGGATGCACTGTAACAGTGTCTCACTCCATGCTGCTGTACTGCAAACAAGGAATAACAACAAAGTTTTAGTTTTACGGCTCAATATGTATAGGACTGTCTGCGCAATAACGGCAGCCTTGATCCTTATATCACTTCAACACCACGATAAACCAAAGAATGACATAAACCAATGCCTTAATCATTCAGTCGAGTCAGCTACCGAAGCAACCATAACCTAATACCTTTTAAATGCTTTTATCATCTAAAAAAGCCAGATTTCTAAATGACTGACACTGTAAAAACAAGAGCACCCTAGATAAACTTACTGAAAAGCATGGCTTGATCTTTAGGATCTTACAGAGACGATCACATGCCCTGTGACTCTGTAGCAAGATTTTTGTTGCCAGGATAGAGTCGAAGGACTTAATGTACCTATGTACATGCAAACAGTTGGATTGAGCAGTCAGCCTGGATTGTAGGCAGGTAATTCCCACTAAATATGTAAAAGAAACAATGTCCGCAGCACACACTGCATTTCTAGGGCTGGGTGATCTACGTAAATTGAACCTTTTAAGTACAGTATATGAATTGCAGTTTGAACGTCTGCCTATTCAAGCTCCCAATTCCAGATGCATGATCAATTCAAAAAGGACAGCTGAATAACGTAATAATTTCACGCATAAGAACAAATACGCAACTCTTACTGCACAGTATAACGTTAAAGTGGGCCAAAGTTCATGCCTGGCCTACGATCAGATACTGTATTTTGGGATCCTGCACTTCGCTACAGTTAGGGATCAAATCAGCCCATTCCGTAAGGAAAAGCACAGATACGACACGGGTGTATAAAACAAGCGCTAGCAGATTTTAATTTTAAAAAAGAGGCGGTGGGGTTTAACAGCGAGCTGAGAAGGAATATAAGATAGACTCACAGAGCAGCCGAGCGAACAACCTGCTGTGGGACATCTTCGGTCACTTAGCAATGACACGGCGGCGGAAGGACCTTAAACGTCAGGCGGCGTGGCTGTCTAAAAAATGCCTGACGAAAAAAGACGCGTAAATCCCTTTTTTTCCTATTGGTTGACCTTTATACTCAGATTCTGCTTGAAAACATTCCGCTGACACGTAAAACATTAGTTTAGAGAAACGAATGAGACTAAAGCCTAATTCTAGTTGCAGTGCAGCGTACACAGCTGACTCGCGGACAGATTTAAAATTTAACTCAAAATATAAATTAGCTGCGGTTTCTGAAGGATTAGTTAGGAAAATCGACAAGGAATTTTCGCCAATTTTCACTAGAGTTTTTAACGTAACTCGTACCCCCTTACTGAACGTACTGTAGGGACGGGTGTATGCAGTAAAAAGTCCATACGGCATTTTTGTTGCCATTGCAAACACGTGACAATCATGCAACAGTTCTGCTGTCAGTGATCTCTCTTGCCCCCTAGTACAGTATGTGACATTTATAGTTGTACTTTCAAATTCCACACATAGTGAGGGTGTGGGACAACATGGACACCCACGTCACCGCTGTCCCATCCTATTTATAGCCACTGTATATTACATTATATTTGCATTTTGGAAGCTAACCTTTGAGTCAGCGTTTCATATTAAAGTGCAGCATGTGACTGCTGTGAGCATAAAAAAGTTTAAACGTTTCTCATGTAAAGTAATTAGAACTGAATACATTTTGATACCCAAAAGGTACACAACGAACACAGCCAATATAATCGATTACTGTGGTTCGGTAATGTATAATGTATTAAAATTAGACGGTTGCTTTCTCGTCTATGCCCGAAAAAGACGTGCAGTTATGCGTTGCCAAGAACAAATCTTCACTCTTTTGACCTTCCCATTTCAAATTTCCAGCGAGCTATATTTATCCAACCTGAACACTGCACTTCAAACAGGTCATCCTTTAGAATAACTTGTTAACCAGTGGTTCTTCGGGCAAAGGAGCAGTGACGATTCAAAGGAACGGCCAGTATTTTCAACCATATATGTAAATTATAGTTAGTCTTAAATACTGAAAAGCAATCTTAATTATAGTGCTAAAAGAATTTTCATTTAAAAAACATTTTAGAGCGGGAAATGCGCGGCTGGACGTCTTAAATCATCTTGACATTAAACAACCCTCCTACTCGTGTCCAGGGAGAACTTTCAAACTACCGATGTGTCGTCACCTATTCTGACCAATTAGATGACACCAGCTCTCTCAATACCCATTGGCTGCCTGCCGCTTTGTCACGTGAAAGAGACGCCATTATTCACCAACCATTTACGTCACGTCATTAGTTTCCGCAGAAGTATTACGGCCTTCAGTTACGCTACAGAGACAACGCAAAGTTCGTACTAGGGCTACCCCAGGAAATATGCCCACTGCAACGAATTAAAAGCTGTCCGCATGTTGAGTTCAAGATGGTGCTAGAAAGCATAGCGAAGATCATAAAGCAGCAGCTTCCAGCCTACCTCAAAAAACTGCCGCTGCCTGAGACTATCGGAGGCTTTGCGCGTTTAACGGGTACGTTTTAATGCATTTCATGTCTGTTATTGCCAACTAGGAAAAAATCATAGGCGAGTTACAATGCACTGTTATCTACCCGCAGAACAAATTGAATAACTTGATTTGTGCCTTTTTATTCCAGATCAGAAACATTCGTTGTTATAAAGGTCGTTTTTAAATGCACTAATTTCCTTGAAATATGCCAGTGCATTGAGGGCTCTTTAAGGCAGACCCAGCGTTACTTGCAAAAAACAAAAAGACAGTCATTATTGTCCTTGGTGTGTTGTATAAAGTGAAACATTTTTCAGAACCGGTTTTCTTTTCTCTCCTTATTTGGAGTACCTTGTTACATTTCATTAGCTTATATTAGAAAGGCTTGTATTTAAAAAAAAAGTTTAGAATTGTCCCATCATCTATAGGTCACACATCAGAACTTTAAGTTCTTTAAAATGGTTTAGAGGAAGCAACACTTCATTCTATTGGTATAGATTAAGGTTATGGTGGTGGGATACATGCGTCTTTTAAAGGTTATGTTATTTGATAGATAACGTAGTTCTAAAACGCTCTGAGGATTCTGACGATTACTGCAAGCTAGCCCTGTAAGGGGGTGCCAGTGTCTTATTGGGTTGCAATCCGAAGTGATGCAGCTGGACAGTTAACTAAGCGCATGGTGAAATGGATTTCATCCGATACCGCCTGCTTTATTTGGATGCTCTCTAGAGAGACATGTGCTATGTTTTACATTATTATTGTTTTGGGTTCCTAATTACACATGCATGAAACAGTGCTGACAGCAGAGGGACCTGTCTGTTGTTCAGTCTGTCTTGGTAGTAAGCCTTGCATGATGGTGGTAACACTCAAGTTGTACTTCCTACTCACTATCTGCCAGTTGTTTCTTAGCCTGGGTCCGTTTTCAGGTGACCAGTCGCTCGCAGATGTAGTGCAATATCGGCGATTCCCCCAAAGGCTGCGTTGCATTTAGCTCAGTTGAGGTATATAATTGTGCAACAGCATTATCCTGCATTTTTACATTATGAGAAATTGTCATTGTTTCATGTACCCGTCCCGAATAACCACACTTTCATTTTGTAAAATAGAGTCGGACATTTTTCACAACTAACAGGCTGAGTGTTCATGAAAGGTCACTAGTATTACTGACAACCCCAAAAACTATTTTGGTGGTTTTTAAAACATTTCTGACTCCTGTTGCTTTCCTGAACGTGGCAGGAGTCACACCACATTGCCTCTGTTTAGGCAGTCTGAAGTGAAACTGAGACAAATTATGCTTAATTGAAGTGACTCTGCCCACAGTGTTTTTAAAACTGGGCAGCGAGAGAAGATTAGGGTTTGGTCTGAAGGGTAGGTCATGCCTGAATGACTGGTGTGAAGTTTGTCCTCTGAGTGAATTTGACTTGTGCAGCTCTGGTACCTCGGGTCTGTATAAACTCCCAGGCTGTCATGAAAGACTTTGTACTTCCTCGCGCTTTTGACATGGAGCCTCCCTAAGAATCTCCTCTTGGCTTCCAGTGTTTATCGTACTAGCGCTGAGCCCCTTCTCCTTGGACACACTTCCCAAGAGCTTAAGCGTAGGCTAATTACTGTCCACTCTGCCAACCGATGCCAAAATACCAGACTCGTTTTGTCTCGAACCTAGATGCTCACTACCTGCCTACTTTCAGTTTCAGAGTGGCTGCGATTGCTCCCCGTCCTGGGGATCCTGGCCCTGCTGGGCTACCTCACCATACGGCCCTTCCTACCGAAGAAGAGAAAGCAGAAAGACAGTCTGATCAACCTGAAGATCCAGAAGGAGAACCCCAAGGTGGTCAATGAGATTGACATTGAAGACCTGAAAAGCCCGAGTGCTTGTTACTGCCGCTGCTGGCGCTCTAAGACGGTAAGAGGCTGTGGGTCAGACTTCAGAACATACAGGGAAAGGTAACAGTGCGCTAAGTGAGC
>JABFDZ020000054.1:9053348-9066081 GCA_019775955.2 Pollimyrus isidori
CGCGTCGGGTCCTGATCACACTGTCGGGGCTTATTTCTGCGATAACTACCGGCTGCCTGTACATTATCCCTTACTTAGCAGGTACTGAAATCCAGTTTATATTTGGTTCACTGCAGATAGCTTACAGTTTACTCACTATACTGGAAATGACCTCTCCCAAGATAAGAGCTAAACATCATGTTATAGGGACATGGGTCTTATAGTGAAGCTCTACCTTGGGCAGGAAGGCCTTTATCATCAGGTACATGCTGCGAACGTTGAGGTTCATGGTGAAATCCCACTCTGCCTCTTGGCAGTCCAGGATAGACCCATGATGGACAAACCTAGAGGAGACGTCATTAAACACCAATGCAGGGGACATGCTAGACAAGAAGCCAGTCGGTCACGAGGCACAATGCAGGAAACACCTTGGATGGGCTACAAAGTCTATCACAGTTAAGAGATACCAGATGTACCAAGCATGGGTGGAGACTCGGAACCTGGTCTGCAGAGGTATGAGGTCACCGTGATCCTTTCTTCATGTAGTTTTACCTAATAAAGTGCCCATTAAGTGTTCATACAACATCTCACATGTTCTCCAACCCGTTTCAGCATGGTAACTGTACCCAGCAACATTGAACAGCACGTCAATGTAGTCAAACTCCTTAGCAAGAGCTTCAATCTGATCCCTCTTGGTTACATCAACAACCATGGTCTTGATGCCTGTAGAACAACAAACAAGATTTCAGAAATTGTCCGGACATTCAAGCTAGAACACATGATGCAGTTTGGATGTTGAATAACTGGACCAATTTGTCCACAGTGTAAGTAAACTTTGAGGACTATTTAACGTAGACTAGGTAAAGAAAACCAAGACCCATCACATTAATAGACTGCTGTGCCATCAGACATTTTCATTATTAATGTGGCACAATAAAGTCCACTAGATGTCAGCACACACGCACACAACTAAACACCATAATTCAGAGGTCACCTGGGTAGCTGGCCAGTTCCTTCAGTTTTTCCTCATTAATATCGGTGGCGGTGACCAGCGCACCCTCCCTTGCAAAGGCCTGCGTATAAACAATAATCCCGTTACTGACAAATGGGGAAAAACACAAAAGATTAGACTTAATATGTGTTTAAATGCATGAAAATCTATTTTTCCGTCGGGTTGGTAATAAGTTATAAGGTATCTATCCATCGAATAAACACAGATAAGGTAGGAATTCTTTCGGGAAAAAAATCACATTTAGCTTGTCCAGAATTACAAAGTAACCTAATATAATTACATTATTCCGCGAAATGTCCTTTATTAGAACACTATCTGTTCAACCTGCATGAATGTAAACGTTTTCCTTTGCTTATCGACACTCAAATCACGTGTAGGTCCCCCGAGGAGGGGGGAGGGGCCCCTTCTGGCCACAGACCGTCACTACACTAGATGAGGCGAGGGACCCCGAAAAGTTTTTTTTCTTAGGGCCCCAGAAACAACGAATCTGCCCCTGCTTAAAAACATTTATTAATATTGAAAGAAAATGTGTATTACGTTTACTGCGTATGGTTAAATGCTGGTGTTAATATTAAATGATAACGAGTGATGTTAAAGCTAAAACGATTTTTTTCACAACCATTATCAGTAATTACGATGCTACGATTTCAGCGTTTAAACACAACTATACAATCTAGAACTTTGATGAATGATAGACGGACTATGATAGAGTGAATCAATTAACGTTACACACATCTTTCTTTTTCCAATTGAATCGGAAAACCTCTATCCCACGAAAAGGGAGGGATGGGGATAATTGCAGAAAGGCTCAGATACTGCTGAAATCGCACAAAAGCACTGGTCTGTAGCTTGAAAACTAGCGACCATTGACTGAGTGCAATTGTCACACGGGTGTAGTTCTTTTTTCATACAATATATTCAATCACAGCCAAAAGTGGAGGCAAAACAAGCATTACGCGCGCCTAAAACTCTGCATCGCTTCAGTAGCAGTGTCTGTTTCATTGTAGCAAACGGGAACAGCAGTAGCAATACCTATTTTTTGTTACAATGACTGACATTCTATTTATTGCTCTATATTGTCCTATGCTGCACTGCTGCCTGTTTTCCAATGCCCCGACTCCCAGTGATTTAACGAAGAGATCCACTCGTTATAAGAAAACCTTAAACTTGACACAGTACGATGGCCGCAGCTCTTCCGATACCCTGGGCGGCCGCCGACATCACGATGACTTTCCCGTCCAGCCGGCCCATCGCGGATCTGCACAGCTGGGTGATGCAAACTGCAACAATGACAACGATTTCATCACTTTCTGCTGTTCAGCAAAGTTTATTCCTTTCTTGTCTGCGTGTTTCTTTTCAGATTTCTATACGTTCCTATTCAATAGTGGGTGATGAGAGATCATCATCTCCAACATATTCATGATATAAATACAATTAATGCTCTCATTGCTGTTAATTTCCAGTTAAACCGAAGCCGTCCCTCACAGCAGCCTGCCTATAGACTCTGTCCTTGTTACATCTTAAGGCTGACATGATCAGCAGCGTGATCCGTACACTAAACTGCACAGATTAACACTTACAGTAGAGGCAAAGTTAATAGTTAACAAGTTCATAAATTTTGCCGCTCGTGACATTTCTCTAGTGTAACTGTGCATTCGGAAATTTAAAGAACTTATGAAAGGATAGTCACGATAAAACGTAAATATTAGATTTTACTTAGAATGTAAATATTGAAACTGAGTAGCCGGCGTCATAAAAAATGTTTAAAACATTATTTAGTGTAGCGAAAACTGGACTATATGACCAGAATGGTGAAAACGGTAACAGTTTAGTGTGAAGGCTACTCTCCGTAGAAAGTAGAATTCTTAGGACTTCCAAATATGGACTGCCACGCATTTTATGCTGATCCAAATAATATCTGATTCATATTATGATCAACACGGAAATCCCTAGTGGTCATTTAAAAAAATGAACCGAAGTGCAGGAACTAAAAGGTCATACGACCATCACCTTTTTTTACTACTAATAGGATCGGGTGTCCTGTACGTGTAAACAAACTCCCCGGCACATACTGTAAGTCTCTAAAGAAACATCTTACCTCTGTCACATACACTCACACCCACAACCCCCACGCTGCCGGATCCGCTTTAGGTGTCTGACTGCGGAAGGGAAACCTATCGCCCCTCCTCCGCTTCCTCCATCTGACCCGTTAAATGCACCCGCCAGTGAAAACCTGCACGGAAACGCCGATTAATGCACTTCTCTGGTTTATACTCTCTCCGTGCATGAAAGTTAACGTCTGAATCGATTGCGTGCGTTTCCTTTCTTTCGTAACCGGTGTGGCGGAAACGCTTTATTGTTATTTGAAAGGACTCACCCATCATCTTTTTAGACGTGCAAAGTCTTTGTTTACAGTTTTATAATCACTTAATTGTTATAACCGCTATGTATTATTGACCTACACTGTCATACTTACCTACCCCTTGCCATCTGACCTCATAGTTATGACTGCACCCCTACATTATCTTGAGCACGTGATTATTATTATTATTAATAATAATAATATTTTAAAACATTTTGATGGATTCATTTCGCTGTGGGTAACTAAGTATTAACCACACAAACTGGACATCTGTGTTATTTGGCTCTCTGTTTGTCTCTCTGTGTGTTTGTTTGTTTAGTGCCAAGCCAAACAAACAATTTAACAAAACTAATTAAAATAATGTAATTCCTCATTAGGCCAGATTTAGCCTGTAGGGTCCAACTCACTAGATATCTGGACAACATGGCTCCCATCAAAGAGGAGTCCAGCGATCCTGGCTGGACTCTGGCCAGTGGGGAGTAAATGAGGGCCACACGTACACTGACTCACAAATATGACTCACCGCTCCCTCCTTGTATTAAAAATAGTAATAAAAATCCTTTATTTGCCATCTGCACAAGTATGGGTGTATTAGGAATCTTCTCCTTGCCTGCCCCCTCTTGCTGGAGGGTCACAGCACAGGACCAACATGCATCACCTCTGGAGTTGTGGGCTAAGGGTCTTGCTTGAGGACCCATGGACATGTGACTGTCCTACTGAGGTTAGGGCTTGAACCAGTGACCTTCTGATCACAGGCTCACCACACCCAGCCACTCATTTATCAACTTTGTAATAAAAAAATAACGACCTATCTTCAACCGCAAACAACGCCGCTCCTTCCCTCCAAATATCTGCCAGAGAGACCTGCTTCTCACGCAGACCAGCATAGCCCTGATTTTGAAAGTGTCCTGCCTCCCCGGTGCAGCTGTGATAAATATGCCCATTAAGCGTACATACCCAGGGAAATTCACTCCATTAATTAATTATCCATGAATCATTGAACTAGGGAATCACGGTAGTACAGTGGTTAGCTCTGTCACTTCATACTTCTGGGACATAGGTTGGCGTCTCTGCCACAGCTCCACGTGTGTGGAGTCTTCATGTTCTCCCCGTGTCATTGTGGGGTTTCCTCCAGGTGCTCCAGTTTCACCTCGCAGTCCAAAGACATGCTGAGGCTGACTGGAGTTACCAAATTGCCCGCAGGTGTGACGCTCTATCCTAGGATGTTCCTTGCCTTGTACCCATAGATTTTGGGATAGGCTCTGGACCCCCCATGACCCTGCATAGGAGAAACAGTTACAGTACATGTAAGGAATCACACTGGGTCAGGACCCTGCAGCTGGCATGACCTGGTCGTCCGATCCTACCGTGTGCCACGTCCCCTCGCTACCTCGTGTGGAATCCTCGTGATACCAGCTGTTTCTTGTTGTTGTTAATTAGTCCAGTGTATTTAAGTCTGTTCAAGTATGTTTCCCCATATGTATGTTATGTATGTTAATGTTGTGAGAAGTCGTTTCACGTTTCCGAGTGTTTTCGACCCGAATAAATCCCACGTTACCCGACTTCAAGGCTTATGTCCTGCTTCCCTGGTCTGTGCCCCAGCGATCATGACAGCAACCAGTCTGCAACCAGGGATCAGGTTTGTCGTGTTGGTTAAGCATTATTTAGTGGCTGCAGTTTAGGATGGGGGGTTGGTAAAACAGGGCTTATCACTCCGAATCGTCTGAAAGGTGCAATGTAGTGCAATGTGTTCATGTAGTGAATCCCTCGGATTTTTGCGGTCATGATTATGAGCATATTTCAGGAATGACCAGTTTTTCATTATGTATTACCCTACTTCAGATACCCTGATCCCTGGTTCCTTTGAAAACACGTTAAAAAAATTTCTATTGCTTTAATGCCACAACACGTAGTAACTGTGTATACATTTTAATAGAGCGATGTGGTCACTTTGCAAACACAACAAATACATATGCCTACACTCCTAATTTGTAACATGTTGCATCATGGGTCATTACATCATAGCTAACTTAGCTGAATTAGTGGAGATGGAAGAAATTCTTGCTTTTTGTTATACAGTTGCGAGAAAAAGTATGTGAACCCTTTGGGATTACGTGGAGTTTTGCATGAATTGGCCATAAAATGTGCTATGATCTTTATCTAAGTCACAACAATAGAAAAACACAGTCTGTTTAAATTACCGTAATGCTACACAAACATTATATGTTTTCATGTTTTTATTGAACATAACATGTAAACATTCACAGTGCAAGGTGGAAAAAGTATGTGAACCTTTGGACTTAATAACTGGTTGACCCTTCTTTGGCAGAAATAACCTCAACCAAACGTTTCCTGTAGTTGCAGATCAGACCTGCACAACGATCTGGAGTAATTTTGGACCACTCATCTTCACAAAACTGTTTCAGTGTAGTAGTATTCTTGGGATGTCTGGTGTGAATCGCTGCCACAGCATTTCAGTCCGGTTGAGGTCAGGAAGCCATTCTTTTGTTGAATTACTTGCATGCTTTGGGTCATTGTCCTGTTGCATCACCCATCCTCTGCGGAGCTTCAGTCGGCGGACAGATGGTCTTTCGTTTTCCTACAAAATGTCTTGATAAACTCTGGAATTCATTTTTCCATAAATGACAACAATCCCTCTAGGCCCTGAGGCAGCAAAGCAGCCCCAAACCATGATGCCCCCTCCACCATACTTCACCGTGGGGATGAGGATTTGATGTTGCTGTGCTGTGCCTTTTTTCTCCACACATAGTGTTGTGTGCTTTTTCCAAACAACTCAATTTTGGTTTCATCTCTCCACAGAATATTTTGACAGTAGTGCTGTGGAACATGCTGGTGCTCTTTTGCAAACTGCGTTTTTTCTTTTTTTTTTGGACAGCAATGGCTTCCTCAGTGGTGTCCTCCCATGTACCCCACTCTTGTTTAATGTTTTCATTATTGTAGATGTGTCAACAAAAATGTTAGCATGTGCCAGAGATTTCTGTAAGTCTTTAGCTGACACTCTAGGATTCTTCTTCACCTCATTACGCATTCTGAGCTGTGCTCTCGCAATCATCTTTACAGGACAATCACGCCTAGGGAGAGGAGCAACAGTGCTGAACTTTCTCCATTTGTAGACAGTCTGTCTTACCACGGACACATGAACATCAAGGCTTTTGGAGATGCTTTTGTGACCCTTTCCAGCTTTATGTAAGTCAACAATTCTTGATGGTAGGTCTTCTGAGAGCTCTTTTCTGTGAGGCAGGGTTCACATCAGGCAGTGCTTCTTGAAACCAGTACAACCAAAACCAGTGTGTGTTTTTAAAGGGCAGGACAGCTTTCAGCAATGCATCCAATATCATCACACTAATTGGATTCATTCCCGGCTCCAGTTAGCTCTCGGAGACGGTATTCACATACTTTTTCCACCTTGCACTGTGAATGTTTACATGTTATGTCCAATAAAAACATGAAAACATATAATGCTTGTGCAGTATTATTTTAAGCAGACTGTGTTTTTCTATTGTTGTGACTCAGATGAAGATCAGAGCACGTTTTATGACTGATTCATGCAAAACTCCATGTAATCCCAGAGGATTCATATACTTTTTCTCGCAACTGTATTTAGACATTGATATATTAGTCACAATAATGTCTGGTAGGACAATCACAGAAGGGGCAAGTAGCTTCTGCGTAGGCTATCCGCTAAGCATATGCAGGAGTGGGTCAGTAAAGGGAAATTTCAAAAGTGTGATTAACACCTTTGCATGGTGTCTTTTGTGATTACGGTCAGTCGCCGAAGCTGTGTCTGCCTGCTCGCACTGAAGCATTTCGTGTGTGTATGTGTGGACGGTCAAACGCAGGAAACCTCTCAATCGTAAATGATACCTTTGAAAGCACCACCTTCCCCTCCAGAAGAGCATGATATAAAGGCAAGGAGACATTATACTTTTAAATGGGGACGCCCATTTCCATACACACCTCCCCGCCTTTGCCGTTTGATTAATGCATCCTGAAAGTGGAATTTGATGCTCCCTGGATCAAAGTGAAAAACGCACCCCCAGCATGAATCAAGCCTCAGGAGCTTCTCTGCTGTACGTCTTTAGAGGATAATTGTCCTTGCGCCTTAGAAGTAGGAAAGAAGAAAAGTCATATCATAAAGTCAGCTTGTATTATTAAGTGCTTTCCTCGAGGTACAGTGATTCAGCATTCAAAAGTGTGTTCTGAATAATACATAGATTCCATATATTTAATATGTGCCGTAATGGCTTTTTACTTCAAGTATATTTCACCAATAATGTTTTCAGGGGTTCACTTCCGTTACAGAAAAAAAAAAAAATCACTGTAGTAAGTTAGTAGCGTTGTCTATGATTTTTGTAGAACCCATAAGTTCGGGTGCTGTAAAGGATGCAGATGAGGTTGGAGGCTCAGAGAGACCAATATCTCTCCCCCCCCAATATAACAATGCTCATTAACGTATGCAGACTGACTCAAAGGCTTTTCCATTTATCTCACTTACCCACACTTACACACTACCGCACTTGGCGTGCGTGTTGGCGTGCGTGTTAGTGCAAGCATTCGAGGGTGTAAGCCAATAAGTACAGTATGCCTGCCATGCACTTTGTCCACACTTTGGTAAATACCGCATGGAAGCGTATTTCGCTAAGTATATTTTCCACAACGCATTACATCACTGATGATTTACATTGAAAATGTGGAAGTCTGCCGGCATATCGGAGCCCAAGGTGCGTCCTGAGATGTTTCAGTGTTTGCATCACCTAGGCGACAGTGAAGGGCAACCTCAAACAGAACCAGCCCAAATGACAGCAAAGTTCTATAGTATCTGATTTTCCTCTTGAGATATCAAGTGTGCCCCATCATTTTAAAGAAATCCCTGTGCACTCGGGCTCTTGCAGATACACTTGTGCACGTTGTGTCATATGTCAAAATACGTCACCGCAGCGTGTAGCATCTTCACTCGCCTAAATGTGCTAAATGGGATGTAGCCAGAATATCAATGGAACATACATGGAGGCATGGCTTGAATAGCCCACTAGACCCGTCTCCCATGCAGCCGCGTGATTGACCCAGAGGGCTGGCTTTGCACTGTCTATTAGGGAACAGCGGTGCGTCCACAGGGCAGACAGCAGGAAATGAGACTGATAAGACCTTAATGGACGTTTTGGAAAGCTGAATGCCATCGGCGTAATGTTTATTACTGTCAGGTACATAAAGTGAGCACATTTTCAAGAAATAGGATTAAAACCTAAGGTTGCCCCAAGATGAATGCCACTGGGCCACTGCCACCTAGAGAAATGCACTTAGCCCTCACTAAATAAGCAGGGACACTAGGAGAAGTAGCAAACAAACTAAGAAACATAGCAAATACAGGGATTACACTAGGAAGTAATTGGACCATAGGAATATGCAAGGATGATAAAACGCGACAGAGGCAGGGTAAACATAACACAGGGAAGCACAATTAATAATAAACACTAGGAGACAGGACATGAACAGTAAGCATCGAATAATAGGTGCATTGTGGTGAGAGTGATGGTCTCCAGCCAGCCTCAAACAGCTTGCAAACTCCACACCCAAACTGCTGAGCTACCTGGCAGCCCAGAAAAACTGGGAAACACACAAGTCCTGATGGCTACAAGCGGGAGGAGGGAACAGGATGGCCAGCAACCCCTGCTGGCCAAACGGGGACGTTACATGTAGGGCAGGGAGAAGATCAAAGCCAGTGTGCAGAAATGGAAACCCTGAGAAAATGTGTAAACACAGCTTTCTTGCATGTTATGGGGATTTCATTGATTACTGGATTGCTATTGCTTCAAAAATGTTATTTTGAAACTCGTTGCAAATTAATTGCTTTAACTAATATCAGCATGAAGCTAAATATGCTAGGAAGGAAAAAATAATTGTGGATGAATTTGGGTGACATTTTGTGTTGTTCTGAAGCACAGACATATATTTATGTTGATTAAGAAGCATAATTACAGTTGCTTATTTAAAATGGTCTCTCTAAGTAGCTGTGGGAAATGACCCATTTAATATCTATCCATCCATTTTCCAACCCACTTATCCTAGTGGGTTTTGAAGCCTATACCAGAAGCAATGGGCAACCCTGTATTGGGGGCCAGCCCATTACAGGGCACACTCACGAGCAATTTAGGAACTCCAATGAGCCTTGGCATGTTTTTGGGCTGTGGGGGGAAACCATAGTACCTAGGGGAAACCCCACAACGACACGGGGAGAACATGCAAACTCCACACACGTAAAGACTTGAACCTAGGTCCCAGAGGTGTGAGGCAACAGTGTTAACCACTGCACCACCATGCCACCACCATGCCTTTTACCTCTGCTGAGTTCACATGTTAAATTGACCTGCACTGCAAATATGAAAAATAAAACATTGATATTCGCTCAGATTTTCATTAGCTTGAGGTTGTGGTAAAATACACAGAGAATTATCTCCCTTCACGATAAACCAGTGTCTTTTTAGGGAAATACCACAGTCAAGAAATCTGCTACTTAGTCTGTCTTCAGCGTAGGCCTATATCAGGGGTGTAGCTTAGTTCTTTCCCTGTTCCACCACAAATGATTCAGCGTGACAGCTTTGTGGTAATTAGCACACGGAGTTGAATCCAGTGTGTTAAACGAGGGGAAACCCAAAAATGTGCAAGGCTCTAGCCCCCCAGGACTGGAGTCTGAAATTTGTGGCCTAGATGTTTTTAAGCGCATGGAGGGGTGGGGATCATTTTTAAAGCTTGTTCAAAATATGGATTAGACGTTAGGGGTCTTAGCCTTGCCCATGAAGCTGATCAGAGAATTGAGACCTGCTTATTAAAATGCAGATTGATTGTTCAGATTTACAGCGTAAATTTACCCAGTGGCTCCATCCATCCATCCATCCATTAGCGAGGTCGGGTCGTGGGGGCAGCAGTCTCAGCAGGGAAACCCAGACTTCCCTCTCCCCGGCCACTTCCTACAGCTTCTCTGGGGGAATTCCAAGGCATTCCCAGGCTAGCCGAGAGACATAGTCCCTCCAGCGTGTTCTGGGTCTTCCCCGGGGCCTCCTCCCAGTGGGACATGACCAGAACAGCTCACCAGGGAGGCATCCAGGAGGCATCCTAAGCAGATGCCCGAGCCACCTCATCTGGCTCCTCTCAATGTGGAGGAGCAGCGGCTCTACTCTGAGTCCCTCCCGAATGACCGAGCTCCTCACCCTATCTCTAAGGGAGAGCCCGGCCACCCTGCGGAGGAAACTCATTTCGGCCGCTTGTATTCGCGATCTTGTTCTTTCGGTCACTACCCACAGCTCATGACCATAGGTGAGGGTAGAAACGTAGATCGAGCCGCAGTTTGTCTGGTTCCTCACCCAGGACCTGTTTGCCTTGGGTGACCCTACCAGGGGCATAAAGGCCCGGGCAACTTAGCTCCTGGGATCATTGAAACACGCAAACCCTTCCACCACGGTAAGGTGTTGGCTGCAGGAGGGGTACCCAGTGGCTCACAAGGCTAAATTTAAATTCCTGTGAAATAAAATTAGCCTTTTATGTACTTCGGGAAAAAAAATACAATATTCACTGTCACGTCACCAGGGGCGGAGCCGGAGAGGTGCAGCCACTCAGGAATCAATTAACCTCCTTATAAAAGGGAATCCAGACCAACTCTACTCTGCGAAGTATTGCGCTTATGTTCCATAGCCATAGCAATTCTCCTGTCTACCCAATCACCCGTACCCTCCCCGTATCCATGACTACGAGTGCTGCGCTTCCCAACCACTCCTCCAACCTTCTTAGTGCCGGGGCTCTGCCCCGTGCAGTACGCTGTGTCCGAGCACCCGGATGGAAGATCTAGTGAACTGTATCTCCCTTGCTCACTACCTGTCAGCCCAGCATTCTTGGATCCTGGTCTCTGGCCCTTCTCTATTGTGACATACTGCAGAGTATGACTGTCTTAATTAAAAGCAACCTTATCTGGTTCAAAAGAATAAAATCTACATCAGCATCCAGGGTTGGCTATTCTTGCCCACCTGGTGTGAGACTCACGCTTTCAGACTCTCATGCAAGGAATCTGACAGCAAATCTATATTATTCTTTTATGAACCTAAAACTACCTACATCAAAAGTGTTGGGGTAGTTTGCAAACCGTACAGACTATTTACAAGGCAATAAATCTGTTACATACAGAACTGCAAAAGTTCTTAGGCAGTCCAAAGAAATGTTTAAAGCTGTTTATCTGGGTATGAAGTGTACTTTGGCGTAGAACAAAAACACAATTTAACATTAGTGCAAATTAAGAGTAACACAATAAAACTAGTAATAATTTTTTCTGTTTTCTAAAAAGTTACTGATTTCTAGTTGGATGGTTAGATGAACACAGCTTCAGTTCCCAAACTTCTCCTCAGGGGCACCTCAGCCATTCCATGATTTTGTTAAATTTTACCACCAGCTCATTTAAATAATAATTGAATAAATTGGTTTAAAAAGTCAGTGACAGATTGACTAGCTGTATGAGATGAGCTAGTGGCCAAGTCAAAAAATACATGGCTGCCCTGGATGGTCGCTGCAAGTACTGGGGTGATTTTAGCAGAGGTTTTGAAATGGCTAAGCAGGCACACTTTGACAGGAATAATCAGGGGCGTAAAACCCGGGGGGGACTGGGGGGACATGTCCCCCCCAATCCGAGGGTTGTCGTCCCCCCAAAAAAAAATCGCATTGTCTATTGTGATAAATATATGTATGTATACTGAAGATAATTGTGTAAGTAGGAAAAAAAACCGCAATAAAAAAAAATGCATTTAGAACCAGTTGAGTTGGCCCCTCCCCTCCCCCTTCCCTTCCTCACAGTGGTTTGTCCCACTGCCTCTTGATTCCCCAGTTCAGGTCAGGTGTGCGGCTGCGGGTCAATTAATGATGAACTCCAGTAAGGAGGGCATTTTATTAACTTTCAATAAAGCGATTCTCTTTAATGTAGTTGATACAGACTCATTCATAAATTAGTTGCGGAAAAAATGCTGATTACCGACGTAATTTTCCATGAATCTGCTGTATTAGCGATTAAATTATTACTTATCTAGTTAACGTTAGCTTATTTACGATAGCATGTTGCATAGTGCACTGCAACTAACACGACAAACGCCAGTTTCCCATGCAGTGTTTTATTGGTGACGACTTGGCATAATGTTAACTTAACATTAACGGCCACAATTAACATTGTTTAGCTGTACATTTACTAAATGAGCTGTGCTACATCCGAACTGACACCGCTGTATTGTTTTGTATAATCAATATCCATTCTTGGGCTGGCCCCCCGTCCAGGGTTGTTCCCTGCCTCGTGCCCGTTGCTTCCGGGATAGGCTCCGGACCCCCCGCGA
>JABFDZ020000054.1:9072997-9085994 GCA_019775955.2 Pollimyrus isidori
AGTGGGTGGCACGGGTGTGAGTGGGGGGACTTGTCTGAATTAGTGTGCCAGCCACAGCCAATAAACATTTTATTAGGGTGGGGTGGGGGGGGTCATTATTTTTGAGATGAGTGGGTTTGCTGTTACTTCCTTAAATCCAAATCTTGGATGGATGTCCATTGCCCCCCCCCAACACTGCGTTCCTGATTTTCTGAACCATCCCGCCAGCAGGTTGGAGTCATGGCACGGTCAAGGGGTGAGTGTGTGGGCGGGGGGGTGAGTCATGCGCTTTAAAGAGCAACTGGGTCAGGAGTTGGTATGCCGTGCTCAGAAATGATGTCTGACAGGCCGGGAGAGTAAGAGATAAACACAGTTATTTTCCCAGTTCATCTCCTCTGCTGGGTGAGGCGCACCACGAGGAAGATGGGGGTGGGGGTGCTGGACGGCTCCATTTACACCCACAGCCGTGTCGCTCCCTCGGAAGCCCGCTCAGCATGCCAACACAGTGCTGTTGCAGCTAGGGGGCACCATGTCAGTAGAATGTCACTCTGCAGCAAGACCTGATAGATGCCAGTTTATAGTGCCTTGGTCTCTCTCAGACCGAAAAGCATGGTAGTGAATTTGCCTCACTGGCCCCCAGCGGGCCAGAGATCCCCGAGATAAACCACAGCACCTAGATGATGTAACACCTTAATCATGTAACTAAGGGGTCAAACGATCATTCTGTAAGCTGGGCACAAATTACCGCGTGACACGTTAAACTGCGTCTAAACGCGGCAGATAATGCATTTTAATTTTCCTTTTCCTATTGCAGTGGGAGTCAGAGAAGCATGGCCACTCTTCGTCTGTCCCCTCTTAAGAGCACGTCCTAGCAATAATGAGACTGTCCAGCGAGCGGCGAGTTTGATCCAGCATAATCCATGACGCTTTTATCAAATCCTCCTCCTCCCCACATTTCTATAATTTGTACTGTTTAGGATCAATGGTTCGAGATAATAAAAAATCATTTTCAGGAATCTCACCAACTAGTGCCTTGCTTTTCAGACTCAAACTGAATTGTGGGTAAGGACTGTGTTTCAGGAAGTGCTGGGAGATTAATCTCCCCATGGATAACGCTCTTTAATAAGTGTTTCTTTCAGAACTGCATATGGCCGTATGGGAGGTTGTTTATCTTCAAAACACAGTACAAATAGTAAGTAACATAGCAAGTACAAATCCCAGCCTCCTTGCAGCATTTACAGGGACCAGTAAAAATGAGCAGACATGATGGAATGGCTCCTGGGGACAAAGACATACAAACGTCAGCCTCCCTCCCCCCCCATTCCAACTGACTGAGGTGTGCTGCTGTTGTGATTCAATTTCCTTAAAGGAAAATTCCACTAACAAATGAAATTAAGTTAATTTTGTTCACCAGACTATTTCCTGCATATCTCAGAGAAATTGTATTAAATATACCTGGAACACAACGGGATCCTTGTTTTGCAAAGAAGGGCAGATGGAAACCTGTTTTGCTTATTGAGTATGGAGTTGTGTAGAGTAAAGCACATGATTAAGTATGGAGTAGTGTAAGGGTAAAGCACATGATTGAGTATGGAGTAGTGTAGAGTAAAACACATGATAGAGTATGGAGTAGTGTAGGGTAAAACACATGGTTGAGTATGGAGTAGTGTAGAGTAAAGCATATGGTTGAGTATGGAGTAGTGTAGAGTAAAACACATGATTGAGTATGGAGTAGTGTAGGGTAAAGCACATGGTAGCGCATGGAGTAGTGTAGAGTAAAGCACATGGTTAAGTATGGAGTAGTGTAGAGTAAAGCACATGATTAAGTATGGAGTAGTGTAGGGTAAAGCACATGGTTGAGTATGGAGTAGTGTAGGGTAAAGCACATGGTTGAGTATGGAGTAGTGTAGAGTAAAGCACATGGTAACCACATGGAAGACCTGCTGAGTGTATTTCAGCCCTGCAGTTTCGCAAGAATCTTCAGCTCCCCATAAATCCTTGGTGCTTTAAAAAGGGAAGTGGTAGCTGAGTCAGGGGTAAAATGCTGACCAATCATTTGAAATGGTAGCAGCCAGATTTACATTTTTCTGGCAGTATGTTCCAGTATGAAGGGGGCTCTGTGTCTCACACCGTCATTGTAAAGGTGTGGGGTTTGAATTCCGCCTCCACTCTGTGTGCCTGTGTACAGCCTACGTGTCGTGTTGTGTGTGTGTCCTGCAATAGATTGGCATCCTCAAATATGTTGTTGTGTTACTCTTTTACTTGTTTCTCTTTTGTGACAGCGATGTTTGAAAACTCAAAAAAAAAAAAAACCCTGCTGTTTGCAAAGGATTATGGGTAAGCCTCACAGCGTGCATGATTGAGCAGTCCCTGCCTGAGAAACTCCATCGTCAGTCTGGGGCTCGTCAGAGTCCTGGAATCATAGCCTTTATGAGAAACGCCTCAGCATGATAGTAATGATTATGATTGTAGAGCGTTCCACCTGGATCTGGGGGAGGGGGGTGTCACTCATCACCACCGAATTGAGTGCTGTGGTACACATGCCTGCCTCGTCTGGCCAGTAGGGGGCAATCGGGAGGAGGTCACAAAACCCACAAAGCCATGGAAACGGCTTCCTATGATTGCAATGGAAACAGGTGGATGGATGGGGGGGCAGAAAACGAGCCTGATAGTAGATATAGTGGGAGTGGGGGGGTCATCGGCACATTTAGCTGATGTTATGTCCCCGAACCTGATTTAACGAGGATGGAAATATTATGCCTCTTCGCTGGGTTCAGTCACCACTGAGATGTTCACTGAGAGCAGGTACTCATCTGGGTCTGGTTATGAGGCACCAGTGTCATTTTAACAAAATCTGTCAAGATTCCCTCATCAGGAGGGTGAGAAACCATCTCTCCGTACGATGGAAAGTTAGTTATTAGGGTTAGAGGAGCACGAATCACTCTCTCCACTGGCTGCCTGTCAAGCTTAGAATCAAATTAAAAATGCACAAATTCACAAAGTCTTAGATTCACAGGCCCCAGTTAATGTCCCTGAGATACTTGCCCCTTGTGTCTCATTCTCTCCGGTTCAGAACCAGTATCTTTTTACTGTTTCTTGACTTCATACAAAGACTGCTGGAGATTGTCTTTCTGCTGCTGTTGGACCCAAACTCTGTAACAATTTACCCCTATCTGTCAGAACCACCCATTCAGTTACTGCTTTTAAGTTTAGATTAAAGACTTTTTTCCATTAGCTTTTAATGTTGCTTAATCTCAGTTTTGATTACTTTTAATCTCCTGTGGTCTTTTCCATTTAACCTGATGTTTGCCTTTCACAAGGCTGTTTGATTGGATCCTTTGAGTCGTGTGTCTTTATGACGCTTTTTCTCTTTGACCATTTAATATGTAGAATCAGTCTATCGATTTGTTCTTTTAATACTGAGCTTTGAATTTATTTGTTTCTCTTCTGCTTTTATTGTTTCAGTTATTTTCATACCTTGATCTTCGTCCCATTTTGCAGCACTTTGATCTGTCAAGTTACTTGACTTTGAAAATGTGCTATACAACGAATAAGCTGTGGTGGACCTCATCTTCTGTGTGCATGTGAATGGCCCAAAGAAAACATCCATCATCTGTATCTGCTTCCCCTGTTCAGGGATGTGGTGGGGGGGGGGTGGTTATAGAGTGTATGGTTACAATGAGGTGAACGACCCAGGATGGGATACCAACCCATTGCAGGAAACACACATGCAGGCAGGTTGGTATCTCCAGTTAGCCTCAGTGTGTTTTTGGACTGCGGTGGGGAAACTGGAAACCCCCCACCCCCCATCCCACACACACAAAACGCAACAGCGGAAACTTGAACCCAGGCCCCAGAGGTGTGAGGCAGCAGTGCTAACCACCCCACCCCAAAAGACAACTAACTTACCTTACTTTGAACCTGCAGTATCGCATTTCTGCATATTTCATAATTGATTTTATCCTCTAACACGCCCCCCTAAAGAGAAAGATTCCCTTCAATAAGAGCAGCAGAGCACTGATGAGAGCTGTGGAAACTTTGGGCAGGTCCAGAGCTCTCTGTCCTCCATGTTGCAGGGGTACAGTCGTCCATGATTTAAAACAGACAGCCGACCTCTGCGTGGTCTGGGGTTAAACAGCATCAAAGTCCGAGATTGTGAACTTTGGATTATTTCCATCCATCATAACTTTCACTTGACGAGAAATTGGGGAGTGTCACACAGATATACACACTCAAGACGCCAGATAAACCTCAACCTTTCAAAATTGGAATTTATCACAAATCCGGTAAGTCTAAATGGGGAAGGGCCCTCGATTGGGGTGAGAGTCCCACTCCCCTCCCTCCGAAGCTTTAAGTCTGGGACCAGCCCCAGTAGCTTGTGGATGAACATTGCATGACCTTGTGGAGGGTGGGGGGTGATGAGAGCCAAGTTGGTGATGGTGGGGCAGCTTAGGGCTGCAACCCTTCAAAGAACAAAAATTCCTAAACCGCTTCCTCCCAGTGGGGAATTTGCCAGTCAAATTCATTCAGTCCATCTATCCATTCATACATTTTCAAAAAGGCCAATTAATCTGGTTTGGGCTGCGGTGACCTGGAGCTAATACTTAACGTAACATCAGAACAAACAGATTAGTAACAAACGAACCCAGTCAACTGAATTACAAGCAAATCATGAACAATAATCTCTATACTGTTTAAGGATTGACCATAAGGTCACATTCTCATAGCTGAAGGGGTGGTTTCCAGACAGTCTGTGACGCCCATCACACTGACGGTTAAGGTCCGCCCTCTGGCCAAGATGAGATCCTCCCAGGCTGAGCGTTGGTCTGTATTGGAGCTCAGAGGTGTGAATAATTTGCAGATCGTCTCCCCTGACATCCGTGCCGCTTTCCATACAGGCCCGGACGCGTTCCCTGCTCTGAGGTGCAGAGATGTAGACTGGGTGTATGAGAAGCACATGCACAAACACCCCATCTCACAACTCACTGGTCACATGCCCTGTAGCGAGTGGCGTGGGAAGTTTGACATTGGGAGGCGAATTTGCCCGGGGTGTGGGGGGGGGATCGGTTGTGATGTATACTGCGATATCAAAATGGGCAAACCTGCAACAGCAACATCGTGAATGGATGCAATGTTAAAAAAAAAGATTTTAAAATAATAAAGATTTCATCAATTACAATAAGACTTACACTGTTCGGGGTGCAGTTTCACAACTAAATATCCATCCATCCAGAAACTAAAAATCTAGTCCAAGATTTTGCTTGAACCAACCAGTTGCGTACTCTGTGTCTGTGACTCTTTATGCTCAAATGGTTGGTTGAAACAAAATCTTGGACTGGATTTATACTTTCTACACCTGAAATTTCTACCTCTGGGAATAACTAAGCTCCACATGTGTAGCAAATTCGTCTCAGTGGCGCACAGATTCACAATGAAAGACAGGATATCCCGTTCTTAATTCATCTTATCGCTGGCATCTGTGTCATGGCAGAAACATGTAAATTAACAAAAGGTGCAGCTACTGTATGAACGGTCATCGCAAAACTCCAAAATGCAGCAATTTATTCATTTATTTAATACACCAATAAATAGGTAGCTGTTCATATTCATTTTTTGGGAAGGGGGGGGGGGTCTGCCAATATCGGAGGGGGCACATCCACCCACGCCCCTATTTCCAGCGCCAATCGCTGTTTCTGTCTCTCACTGTCAACTTCGGCTGCCCCGGGTGACTGAAGCAGCCCTCTCCTTCCTACCACGCACGTTTTAATCTCGTGTCCATTCTTTCCCCCCTTTTCACCACCAAAATTATTTTTAAAAATAGCCGCTGGATTTAGAGGGCTTCCGAACAATGGAAATGCCCCCGTAATCGGAACCTGAAAGCCCGGATTACTGCATTTGAGTCTGTGTTCAAATTAAATAGCAGGTGTCCAGATAAATGTTTCCCCTCATCGTGGTGAAGAATTTCCTAATCCGTGTGCCACACAAGACCGACAGATGGAGGATGGTTTTCATAACGCCGGATTTACATATGAGGAACGCAGTAAAGGCATAGTCTTATTTTGTCGTGACAATGCATGTTCTTTCCTTGGACATGGGGCTGTGCATGGTTTGCTGTTCCAGCAACTCCTCCTCTTCTCTGACAGCATTTTATTTCCTTATTATGTTTTTATAGAGCAGCACAGCTTAAATATTCCACTAAAGGGTTTTTCAGATCACAGCAGCTTTCAGCGAAGGCGCCTGTCGCCAATCTATCCCTTAGTGAGTCGACGTGCTCACAAAATGCACATCATCAAACGCACACTTGATTGACGACTCAAAATCATCAAAAGATGTGCTTCCGATGGTTAGCTCCCCTGTGAGCTACAGGTTAGCTTCCCATTAACGTGATTTTCTTCTCTGATTTCTCGCTAACCCGACACTCAGAGGAAGGCCGAGGGTCTCATGAGTCTTGGATTAAAACTGTTTGCAGTCGGATGAGTCTGGCCGAGGAGTGTTAATTATCTCAGGGGGCCTTGATGCAGAAACATTCCACTGATGCATCAGCGTCAAGGCTGTCCAGCGGACTCACATAAACGGAAACCAGAACCCATTACCAGTATCAGCGCCCTTCCAGTTGCTCCACTGTGCTGGAAAGCCTGAAGAATCAGAGTGCATTATGGGTAATGTGCAATGGCTCTACCATAATGAAAATATAACACTACATGCTTCAATCCCTTCCAAATTTGCATCATGAGTGTCTATTCTGTAATTCAACGCAAATATTCAGTTTTCCTTTGATTTCAACATT
Source organism: Pollimyrus isidori (assembly GCA_019775955.2). Taxonomy (NCBI): domain Eukaryota; kingdom Metazoa; phylum Chordata; class Actinopteri; order Osteoglossiformes; family Mormyridae; genus Pollimyrus; species Pollimyrus isidori. The sequence continues at coordinate 9,079,764 of JABFDZ020000054.1, forward strand.
GTAAAAAAGAGATACTGCTTCTTAAACCCAACACCAGAACACTATTATATTAGAAATCAAAGTGCTCTTTCTAACATCTTAGTATTCCTTGTATAGAGGGCTCAGATAACCAGAAACATTCCTCTCGCCCTATAATTAATTATCCAATCCCCCAGAGTAACACGTTCCATAATTTGATTTCGCAGTCCTTGCCTCTGGCTTCGGGCTGGAGGCTTCTGCATCAGAGGACAGCTAGTGCTCTTCCAGACATTACTAATTAGCAAATATGGTGATGCTGGGCTGCCATTGGCCTGACAATATGCCTGCCACCAGTCAGAGAGCTCTAAATTAGTCATATTTGCATATTTAAAACAATTCAGATATTCTCAGATAAGTAACATTAAGCATGAACAATCCCCAATGGACATGTGTTGACATCGTTTTCTCGATTTACAGTACTGTGCAAAAGTCTTAGGCAGGCAAAGAAAATTAGTTTAAATTATCCTTGTGTTGGTGTAAAACTATGATATTATTCCTGTCAAAGTGTGTCAGCTTAGGCACTTCAGAACCTCTGCTAAAATCAACCCAGTATTTTCAGTGACCGTCTAGTATAGCCATGTATTTTTTGACTAGGCCACTAACTCATCTCATACAGCCAGTCAATCTGTCACTGACTTTTTAAACCAATTTATTCAATTATTATTTAATTGAGCTGTTGGTGAAATTTAACAAAATCATGGAACGGTTGAGGTGCCCCTGAGGAGAAGTTTGGGAACTGAAGCTGTGTTCATCTTACCATCCAACTAGAAATCAGTAACTTTTTAGAAAACAGAAGAAATTATTACTACCTGTAGTTTTTATTGTGTTACTCTTAATTTGCACATGTTCTAATGTTAAATTGTGTTTTTTGTTCTAAGCCAAAGTACACTTGATACCCAGATAAACAGCTTTAAACATTTCTTTGGACTGCCTAAGACTTTTACACAGTACTGTATATCGAGCACAATTTAGAGGGAAATGAAAAAAATCCCGATTCTCTGCTTCTGGAAATGCCTCCAAGCTTACCACATCCTAATCGAGTCTCCAAGTCATCACAAGCCATGTACTTTGGCGTGTTGCCGTCTGTATCTCTGCGAATGTCAACGCCTGTCATTTACCCCTCCCCCACCGTGGCCCCACTGTGCTGGGGCCTCCACTGACCCCTCTGCCATTGCTTGCCATGCAAAAAAGGAGAGGAACTCGTCAGTGCTCTCTCCTTGGGGGAGAAAAATCCCCCGGGAGCAACAATCTGTCACATTGAATCAGGTAAAAGCCCTTCATGTTTCATCCACTGCCTCTGCCTCCAAGGGTCTAGACTTTGGGTGGGGGTGGGGAGTGCTTGCCAAGTGACTGCATGCAGGGGCCGTACCAGTCAAACACTGCGTGTTGTCCTAGGCAGGCTTCACCACCGGCGCCCCCTGTCTGAGACAAAGTGAAATCGACTTGCTAAGTCTGCACCCCACCAGAAGATGGTGCCCTAGGCAGCCGACTATATCACTTTATGGGTGGGGGAAGGTGAGCTTGTAGCAATACTGTTTGTGTTTGTCTGTCTGTTATGTACATATTACGAAACTTGTTATTTTCACATTGTGGTGACCATAAGTAAGGGAAACTCAATTTTATAAAAATCTTTGACTGCAATCAAAAAACAAAAATAGCCAAATGTTTTGTATTTTGTTGGGTTGCTTATGCTTGAAATTTTGGTGTCAACAATGACAATTAATCAGTAAAATTCTTCTCTAGTCCACTGTTGACACTGGTTTCATTCAGCTAATGCCCCCCCACACGGTTGCTGTCCATGTCCATGTTTCTGCACTGCATGGTAAATGCTGGGCTGCAGAGCCAAATTTAGGGCGAGCAGAAAAGGGGAAACAAGATCCTTCACAATGATCTGGAAATTTCCGGTTTAAATTGTAATTTGCCACACACCAAAGGTCACTTACCAGAACACGGGTCCTGGCGTGTTAGCGTGTCGGTCGTGTACCCTTTCTTCTTTTCTCCTTCTTCACTTGCTTCTTGTCTTCCTGAAAGATTGGCTCTTTTCAACACATTTTTTTTTCAACATAATTTTATGCCTCGGAAGTTGCACGGCTCATCTTCCTTGATTAAAACGATCCACTCTCAGTCCGTACTTATTATTCTGTCGCTGCAGGGAGCGTTATGACGAATGCGTGAAAAGTTTTCCCTACACTCTGCTGCAGAAGCCGGCATTTAGCCAGAGACATTAACGGCGAGGGAACAAGAAAGTCTATGTCCTTAAGACAAGGCCAGGATCAGCTGGGTTGAGATAACAGAGATCGGGAACACGGCAGTACGACCTACAGTATATGGCATTTCCGAGGCCAGGGTATGGAAAATAAGACTCCCATGATGCACTTTTGTAGTGTTAAAAAAAAAGCTGGATGGAAAATGTATTATAACTCAATACAAAACCTCCTTTTCCAGGAACTACATTTACAGCACAGACACATTTAGACTTATATTAATAAATCATCCACACGTCCCTGCAACGTTTTTTGTGAAGTAAAACTAGAAAAATGACCTGGACATGCAGAGTGTAACCCTTCCAGGATGTACCTTAGTGCCCTGTGCTGTTGGATGGATGGATAAGAGAGCCTTTTACTGGCTGTTTCCTCACAGTAATCTCTCTTAATCAGCCTGCTGGAATAGGTCACTGCATAATTAAACCCCACACCCAGCAAGCACGTGCTGCACCCTTCAGATGGTCACCCTTTCCTTGGCATTTACCTGCTTTTTATCATTCTTCATACATGAATTTTAAATGTACTCTCCCCCCCAAAAAAGATTTTAAAAGGACATCATCAAGGTTCTGATGGTCAGCTGATGTGCGGCCAATGGATGGCATAGCGGTGGTCAGCTGATGTGCGACCAACGGAGAGCGTAGCAGTGATCAGCTAATGTGTGGCCAATGGATAGCACAGCGGTGGTCAGCTGATGTGCGGCCAATGGAGAGCGTACTGATGGTCAGCTGATGTGCAACCAACGGAGAGCGTAGCAGTGATCAGCTGATGTGTGACCAACAGAGAGCGTAGCAGTGGTCAGCTGATGTGTGACCAACAGAGAGTGTACCGATGGCCAGCTGATGTGCGGCCAATGGATAGCATAGCGGTGGTCAGCTGATGTGTCAACAACAGAGAGCGTAGCAGTGGTCAGCTGATGTGCAGCACATTGCTATTCAGAGCATCATATACGGAATAACACACATACACAAACTGCCCCTTTGGGCCCCCCATGGCACCTAGACACTGCCTCCGTATTCCCCGGAGCACTGTTGAGCAACGATCTGGCCGCAGGTCTCAAGCGCACCCGGGTCACGGGCAGGGGTAAGCTGAGGGTGAGAGAAAATCAGACACGAGCAAACTGAGGGTGTGGTGGACTTGTTCAGTGTGATGGACGGCCTGGTGCGAGGGGCTGCGATAACGGGAAGACAGCAGACTGCGTGTTGAGATTGAGCTGCGGTTTAGCAGGACGGTATGAGCTTGGGAACACGTACGCCGACCAGCGCCCAAACCCCGACAGTGATGTCACGGCCATTGGAGTTGGTCGGCCATTGGAGCAGAAGCTCCCCCCGTCCCCAATGCTCTATGTAGTTGGTTTATTCCCCACTGTGCCTGTTTGAGATAGGAATGGAAAATCCCAGCGACCTCAGCGGGATGGCCGGATTACTGCCTGCAGGAAAGGGCACATTCCTTTGTACTCTTTTTCTATGACTGAAACATCCTACATTTTTTATTAGCCCTCATAATGTTAAAATCACACATTTAAATGTTTCCATTTACATACCAGCCAGCACATGTATGAGCAGGTTGCTATGCATTACTTGTCCACAGGTAATGCGACTGTCCCATTTTAAACCTAAGATCATCTGTGTGATCTTCCCATTCATAATCTTCTCATTCATGTCATGATCTGCTCATTCATGTCATGATTTGCTCATTCATGTCATGATCTGCTCATTCATGTCATTTAGGGATCTCTGTTGTTTATAGATCCCCTCTTTCTCAGCCATCGTTCCTATATAAAATACACGCAGACATTCGCGTTATGATTTGGAAGCTGCAGCAGTGGATGTACGTGGTTTGTGCCATGGTGTCGTCCCGTTGATTTCCGAGATGTAGTCAGTGGAACACCCCCGCAGGCGAGTCAGTGTCACCCCCTCCTGAAGCCGGTAAAGCCACGTCTGTTCACGGCCTTTGGGATAATGGTGTTTTGACGCCGAAATGTTTCTGCCACTGCATGGAAGAGATTCTCCAGGCCATCAGGCTGTCGTCTCCTTGTGGCACGCTAATGTTGCTCTCTGCGTCGGCTGCCGCGCCACACCTAGGGGGGGCGCTATGCCACAAATGAAGCCAGTAAACAAACCAGCTACGGTTCAAGAACCAACCCAGGGATTAAGGAGTCCATGGCTGGCCAAATTAGCCACTAAAAGCTGCAATCTGGCAGTGGGTCCATTAGAGAGGGTTTGTTTGGGTCAGAGTACGATGAGATCAGCACCCCAGCCGTCCCAGACTGAGCTCACGGCCAGTCTCCAGCCCCATCGATAGCTCAGACATAAACATCTCCCCTGTGCTCGCTTTGTTGAGCAGAGCAGTGTCTGCCACTTAAGTCTGGCTTCTGTCCGTTTATCTGTTATGAGTCATTAGGGTCGCCCCACTTGTTTGTGGCAGATCAGATATGCTGCTCACCCACATCTACAGACAAAAGCCAGAAACCAAATATAAACAGCAAGACAGATGGCGCGATTCAGGCCTCTCTAGATTGGAAGTTTGGCAGAGTATACACAACCTACATATTCTTAAAGTGAATTGATTATTTGCGAGTTTAAAAATGACTCCAAGGTCACCCAGAGGCCAAAACCCACTATCAAACAGGTGCATACAGACACAATAAACTAAATTATCAATAAGATAAAATGGCAGGTTGCATAAGTGCAAAGAGCATGAGGTTGAGTTTGGGGGACTTCGTGAATAACCACCATTCAGACTGAACAAAACACATTTATTCAATACATGTTAGGAATGACAGATCCATATTGTTAAAAGCCTAACATTTAACAGCCATCGACAAAATGCACAAAACAGCAGGTTATGAAACGCACCACATCACTTCAAAATAAGGGTCCATCGGTAACATTATAAAAGGCGCAATACCAATTTAAACATCCATTTTTTGAAGTACAGAGGTAATTAGCACTTACAAAGCAGTTCCATTTCTGACATCAAAATAACATGTAAACGGTAAAACAATCACAGCTAAAAATATGTCACTGCTAACGTTAGAACTCGAGTATGAAGGTAATAATAAATCAGACGATTCTTATCTTTTTTTCTGATTCATAGAGCACTATCTGCGGTAACTCAGCTGTTTGCTTTTACAGACAAAGCGACAAGGACAAAACACTCATTTACAAGCACAAGAAAGAAAGTGTTTTCGATATCCAACACTATGGGATATTTTGGGCGTTTTGCTTGTTGGGTGTCACAAGGATTGGTTTCATATGGGATTTAATTTAATTATAAAACTCATGTAATCCTCCACGGAGAGCTGTATAATAAAAACAACATTTGGGCATTTAGGGGTGTCAAAAGTATTTTTTTTCAGGGGACAGCCTGGATGGCAGTTTAGTCCATCAAGGTCACACACTTTCAGAAAGCCATTGCAAACTACAGTGGTCAGATATCCGGCTTTGCGCCCCACAGCATTATGACCCTTTGTTCTGCACGTTCAGCGGGGATTTTCTGTATTTTGTAAATAGAATAGCGGTTAGGTCTTAGGTATGGGGGTTACGGGGTTTTTCGGCGACGTTCATGATGTAAGAGGGAAAAAAGCATTATTATTATTAATGCAAGTGGCTCCTAATGCCAGATAATACCGAATTGCTAGCCACCGAAAGTCAGAAACTGACACACACCGAAAGCAGGGTTGCCAACCAATGCATACGGCGTGACATCATGCTTTCAGACGCTCACGGACAAAATCTATCGCCAAATCTATAATAATATACACTCACCTAAAGGATTATTAGGAACACCTGTTCAATTTCTCATTAATACAATTATCCAATCAACCAATCACATGGCAGTTGCTTCAATGCATTTAGGGGAGTGGTCCTGGCCAAGACAATCTCCTGAACTCCAAACTGAATGTCAGAATGGGAAAAAAAGGTGATTTAAGCAATTTTGAGCGTGGCAT
>JABFDZ020000054.1:9091706-9105519 GCA_019775955.2 Pollimyrus isidori
TAAGGTCCAGGTTTTGCCTGGAATTTTAAATGCACACCCCCCCCCCCCCCCCCCCAGCATCCCTTCTGAAACAATCTGCGTCTCGTCACTCCGGACTGCAAATGCCAGTTCCTCTCCAAAGTTACGCAGCACGCCAGGGACTCTGACTTTTAAAGGAAAACAGAAAGATGACGGCAAAGGCCACATGAAGTGGAAATCTCCTCGGGAGAAAATGTGAAACATGCACGAGTAGGAAGAGAGAGGAGTGTATGCATATATTAGCGTTTCTATTATGGGGAATAAAAGGACGATTCCATGAAATATACATGAATGCAAAAATATACTTGAGGAGCAAAGAATTTGATATTTGACATTTGGGTTGCATCTTTTTACATAATTTGTTATATTGTTTATTGGAATATATAATGCACATTCCAGCCATTTTTTTACATTTGCATAAAAATGGCACTTCATTATTCAGCATATCTGGCCATGTTGGATTGGCTTTAAATGTCAGCTGACTTGCTCAGGAATGTGGAAGCGGGTCCTTAGACTCCTCAAATACCTGGTATTTAATGGAAAGTGGCGTTCCCGCTCCCTGGGCTCGATGTGACATCACAGGCAGCTGGACAGGCCCGGGTGCGAGACCGCGGCGTGTAACGGACGAGCGGGGGCTTCCTCTGCATGGGTGTCTCCAAAGGAGGCCGGGCAGGGGGGCAAAGGGGCAAGCCAGCCTCTGTTCAATATATCACATGCCAGCTTCCCCTGTCCTGCCAGGACGACCAGTTCACACCCCACTTTTACTAAACCAGCCTTACTTCTCTGCCGGAACTTTGGAACGCCCAAGGTACTCTTCTCTCCCAACTCTGGATTTCTTGGTTCCCCCCCCCTCCGTTTTCTGCCATTCTTTCTTTCCCGTCTTGTATCATGCGCTATTTTGTATAAATGACGTAACGGACGGCCACACACTCTTACCAAGCACCTTGGGGCAACTGTGTTGTGGAAGGCGACATATAAGCCTGAGCTGAAGTGAAACTGACTTGCCACCTGTTAGCGATAATGTCAGCTGTGACAGTTCGGGCTGCTGACCGGTGAGCGCTGACCCCATTGCCGGTCACATGGTCACAGACACAAACGCGTGGCTGCTTCAATACCTCATTTCAGGGACCCTGATACTAATCCTCTGCTTACAGTAAAACTCCTCATCTAACATCTCCTGTGCTTCCCCCACCACACTTCTCAGAAGAGCTTAATCTGCGGGACGGATCACAGGTTCATTTACTGTACCGACGGGCCAGGGATTAACACTGGGGCCTGCTTTGTACTGACTGCGATTCGCCCTGGGGAATGCTGATCATTCACCTAAGTGTTTCCTTTTTCTGTGGTGGTTCGCACTGTTAACAACACATGTTAATATCTAAAATGGAATAAGAGTCTTCAACAAAACTCCTATAGAAGCTATAAGCAGACAGTAAACGAGACCTCTAACCAAAAACACATTTCTGCCAAACATAGGACTTGCAGAAGGGTGTCTGATGCATGCTGGGACAGCAAACAATACCTAGATAACTAATTACCCCCCGGTATACATTAAGTGGCGGTGCTGTCCCCGCGGAAGCGTTCCCATATAGTTGTTGGGCAATCCGATGCTTGACGACAAAATGGCAATTCTGATCAAAACAGCGCCTTAATTAAGCGCCTTTGTGTGGAACAGGCAACGCACTAATTAATTTTTTAAATACACTCATCGTAATTAGAGGGGGCAAGCGGCCATTAGTTGGCTAACGGCGCCAGCATAAATATCCATGCTGCTTTGCGCGCTGATGGATGCTGGCCCTTAAGTAGCTGAACAAAGCGTTAAATGAAAGGCAGCTGGTGGTGAATGCAGGCTCTACCACAAGGCCCTGACAGGGGCAGGTAGCTGTGAATACCTGTGACTCTAACTCTGATGGGCAGTGGTGTAGACAGCCGCCCGGGTCCTTAAAATAAATACAAAAGCAGTGGATAAACAAAGCCTCCAGCAACCTGTATTTACACTGTGTCCGTTCTCCCGCCCTTCAGTGGGAATTTGGAGAGTCGTGAAAGTACCGATCTTAGGTGGAGAAAAGATGCGCAAACCTGGCGCAACTTCACAACTCCAGAGAGACAGAGCGACACGAGACAGTTACTAAACATCAGAACTCTGACAGTGACCAGAGCAGACAAATTCAAAGCAGAGCAGAGAAGAGAAAAATGCAAATATCACCACTGGAAATAAATAAATGCGTTTACACACAGGTATGCGTAACTAGTGGAAAACGACTGTCTGTTCAGTCATCCCAACTCATTACTAATCTGCATACACAAGTACCTGCAGTGGTTTCACAAGGGTTTGTCCCCCTGTGGCTCACGGAGACAAAACCCGGTGACGTTAGTGCTCAGATATCAAGGCGTCCATTACAATAAAAGCGGTCGGATTAAGCTCAGTTTCAATACCGACCTCGGAGGATTTGAACGCAGGGCCGTGTCTGAGATGCTGAGCCCCAATTCACGCTTCCTCTGAGCTTAATGAACGACCTCAGAGACAGAGCAAATAATGCTTACAGGTGGCAGGATTTAAGAAATGTTCTGGTCTGAAGGCAAAAACAAAAAGAATATCAGCTTCCTGTGTGGAGACTGAAAGAAAAATCCACTTTCAGATGAATAGCCAAAATGAGGCTGGGGGTGTGGGGTCTCCAACTGTAATTTGGTCAAGAGACTCTTCTGGGCAAAGCTGGCCCCCTCACACTAATGAAAGGAGATCTCAGGTTTCTGTATTTGCTAAAATGGATTTATTCCGGTCGTCGTTTGAGAGAGAGTCGCTACCCTGAGGTCCTCCCCCCCTTACACACGAACATACACACAGCTATATGTTCTCAGAATGCAGACTCTATCCCCAGGATGAACCTTCCTGACGGTCTGAGTAATTGCCGTCTTATGCAGGCTGTGAGTAATTGCTCAGTCTGCCTCCGGTGGCTGGCAGAGCAATTACAGGACCGGTGATGATCGTGGGTGCAGTAACACACTAAGACCTCTCCAATGTTTACTTCCGCTTACGAGGTTCAAACCCAGGGAAGAGAATTATTCTGATCGCCCAGGAAAAAACAGGAAACATAAATTCACAAATAAATAGGTACTGATGACTTGGCAAAACCATTATTCAAATTTTTTTATTCAGAGTCCATGATGAACTACTAAGATATCGAGAATGACTATTTCCTTATTTCCTCCTGGTCTCGGCCTGGAGCAGTAATTCGTTTTGCGAAGAGAATGTAAATATTTGAGTTATCTCACCTACAGAGAAAAGCAGGCGCGCTTTCAGCTTGCTTTAGAAGGGTTACGATTTGGCAGCTAAGTGCACCATGTTTCCACATCTGGCGCCGATTTGTTCGCTGCTGGGTCCGACCCAAACACAGATATGCAGGAAGGATAGCGATGAGGCTGCCCCGGCGCTCTTTTGGCTGCAGTCGGTCACGTATGGGCCGGATTTTCATCTCTATTTGGATCGTTCCCCAGGGTGAGATTGGCCACTTACAAAGTGAACAATCAGAGGGCCTTGATCATCAGCCGAGTGCTGCTGTGCACCGATGGCTCAAATACCATCTGAGCTTCTTTGCGGTCTCAGCCGAGGGATCCTTCTCATCTTCTCCTTATCATTTATTGGCTTGGGGCTTTATCTTGATCTGAGCTGCCCACTGTGTGTAGCAGGACATTGCCTGATGCTCCCAAAAAAGAGGAGCATCTACCCCTCTTTCATGCAGCTTGTCCAAATCTATGACATTCGCTCTATAAAGTCATCCAGCCTGAAAGACCATCAGTCTGGGCCATTTTAATTAATCTCCACTGCTATAATTGAGTGTGGTGGACAAAATGGAGCCAAGATGGCGTGGCATGGGATCTGAGGCACAGTTGTCTTGTGGCATGGGTAGTATTTGTAATGAGAAGATTAGCTACATGAATCCAAGATTCTTTCTGAGCTCAATTATTATTCCTGAGATAGGAATATTAGCTGATCACAGAGCAGTTTGTCAGCAACGGGCAGTAACCATTAGCTCTCTGAGAAGCTCTCCCATTTCAGAGGCCCGACATCTCGTGATCCGCCTTACCTTTCTCTTGGCCCGAAGTTGCCCGTGGTAGTTGTCAGATGTGTCCCCGGGGATCTCGCCTCCCCATAGGGTGGCCCCCACGATGGTGTAAGTGATGGCCATCACCACTAGGGGCAGCATGTACACCAGAACGGTCACGATGATGTGATACCTGACTCAACGCAAGGGGAGATGATGGTGGGAAAGGAAAGAAGTCAATCGCCACGTTTAGAGATGGAAAATCGAGGCAGGGGAGTTGATGATGCCATTGAGACTCTACCTGCGTGCTGAGCGAGTGAAATGTGAGATTTGAGAGGTGAGGGCCATGAGGGCTGGGGAGGAGGGGCTCACATGAGGGGGTCCTTGGAGTTCCTGGGCCAGGCCACATAGCACAGGGTTCTCCGCGGGATCCTCTTGGTGGTGGAGTAGAAGCAGAGTGGGAAGGCCAGCACTACGGCCAGCACCCAGATGGAAGCGATCACTACCTTGGTCGCTGTAGCCGATAGCCTGGGTTTCAGCGGGTGGATGATGGCCATGTACCTGTGCGGAGACCGAGACCACCAAACCAGGGGAGGGGGGATGGGTGGGGCCATCAAACTGTATGCTAGGTCTCATAACATCAAACACACAGCATGTCCTGTACACAAGAACACTATCATAGGTAACTCCTGACAAACGATCAACAAAAATGCCCAAAGAATGACTTTACATATACTGATTATGAATTTATTATTTCAACACACATCGACATCGACACAGATGTTTGCTAAGATTTTATCAAGATCATGTTTATGAAAAAAAACTTGAACTGGATTGTCCATGGGTAGGGCACATTGTCCAATCACTGCCTAGTGTCAAAGGAAATCTATAAAGCGACCAATCGGAAGTGGGTTCAACTGGTTATTGATTGGCAGAGTGAAATGATCCCACCCACTGATTCATTCTATGGTTTTCCCTCAGAGAGTACCAGTTACAATGGTGTATTCTGTGTACGAGACAGTAGTTGGGGGTAGGGTGGGTGCGAAGGCTTCCTCTGCCACATGGAACACATGCCCTCCCCCCCCAAAGGCCTGACATACAGCGAACTCCAAGAACATAAATACCCAGAAATTCTGCTGGATTACACCCAATACACAACATCCAGACGGTCCGTGTTAACCTGCTGTCTAGTTTGCGCGTCTCTTCATTCATATCTTAGCAAAAAAATAACATAAGAACGTCCATTTACACCGTGGAAAAGAGCTTTGTGGTTGCCATGGTTCTGCTAATTGCGTTACATGGTGAAACAAAATGATAACCAGGTTTGCAGACAGCGCTAATTTCAAATCAAACACTTTGGCTTCTGGACCATTTGTATTGCCGGGCGGTGGGAGGAACAGGACGCATTAATGTGCTTGACGCCAGACAGCGGGGTCCGTGGGGGAGGGGTCGCCGCTTCCCTTGACGTGGGTCGCCGCAGCAGACAGGAGTCTGACGTAGTACGGTTTTCTGCGCAATTGGGCTTGGTGACATAATGGACACCTAGCTAATGCCAACACAGGCCCAGCCAGACCATGGCTCTATTGACGTCACGCCTATAACATTGCATTATGGATAACGATAAAATCACTATGCGTCTCCATCTGCGGTTTCTCTCCGTTTCAGCTAATGACGAAGGTTTAAAACAGCGAGACGGGTCGGCCAAGAAGACTGCTTTATGTATATGCTGTCCTTTGTACTGTTTTCAGCATGAAGATACAAAAGGAAGACAGGGCATTCTGGAGGAGAGACATCTCTGTGGTGGCCTGGAGTTGACATTGACTTGACAAAACCATAACAATAACTGATTCATGGCTCGGCTCAGACTGACCCTCAAAGCCTGCCTTGGGGGTGGGATTAGGGGGTGTCTGTCTGCAGTAGGAATGCGCAAATTATTTTAATGCCCCTAAAGATGTTTCCATTGCCTGTACTCAGATCAAGGACAGAGTGCCGACTGGAGGAGTTGAATTACTGATCCTGTTCAGTAGCGCTAGCTAAGGTTGTGCTGGAATTGTAGGGTGACCAGACTCACCCTGACGCCGCACTGGAAAAGTGTTTATGGGAAATGGATGGATGGATGGATGGATGGATGGATAACCCTAACTAGCTATATTTTTATTTTTTGTTTTTCCCCCTTATTTCACAGAACCTTTTAGATAAGTACAGGCAGGCTTGCGATGATGTTATCCTATAAATGAAAAAAACTATACACTGTTGTTCGTGACTGGTACCTTAGCTGGTACCTTAGCTGGTACCTTCACCAACTGCATCAGCTGTTCTCTCTCTACTTGCACACAATTTCAACTTCAATTCAGTTTCAGTTCTGATGTGTATTGTTTAAACAGCACCCCAGCTGATACGTGATCTTGGTAATGGTTGCTTTACACTACTAAGATATTTACATTTATGCGGCACTTGTTGCTCACTGAAGGCCTTAACATTTCAAGTAGGAATCATGAAAGCAGTTTCAACGCAAAAACCACAGGATCTGCCACTGGGGGTCCGTCACGTTAACGAACACACAGCCGAATCACCTTCATAAATAAGTCATTGAACCCCAGAGAGGCTTCCAGGATCCGGGGGTGGAGGGGTCTGATTGGCTGGGGCGCGATCGGTCGCAGTTGATTGGTCTCGGTTTACAGAGGACCAATGACGCTGCAGAGTCCCCAGGTGGCAGCCTGCCATCATTACGGCACATTTACACGGCAGGAGTTCCCGACAAGAGCAATTTTCACAGCTTATTATGGTCATACTTAATTTATTTATGCCGCTGGATCTCGACCAGGGAAACTCCAACGAGGAGAGCCGCAGTCTCGCTCCGTTTCTGCCCCAGCAGAAGAACCCCAAGTTACTTATTTACCACAATCTTCCAAACGTCATGCAATTTTCTCTGCTAGACTGAAGAAATGTGTCTGTGAGTAAAGATGCATTGAGAGTCTGCTCAGCACGGACGGGTCCATCTAGAGCCCTGATAACAGGTGGAGGGCATTCTGCCATAGGTTTAGCGTCACTCAAACAAATCGGGCCCAGTACTGGTACCAAAAGTCCAAAGCAGGCATGCCTAAATCATTGAATTCCTTCATACAGGGACCACCCAGAACTGTAGAACTATATATAAGTTATCCTGACATTCTGCACCCACCTGTACACTCCGGACCCCAGTTCTGAAAGGAGTTCCTTGCACTCCATTGTTGACTCTGGAACGTTGCCAAATGAGACTCCTGATCAATTTGAAAACATTTTTGGGTCTACTGTGCTCCAAAGCACTCAGAGTGAGTGTGGAGTTTGTGTATTATACCCACAATGCACAGCTTTCCTCCTGCAGTCCAAGGAGATGCAGTGAGTTTGACCAGCATCCCCTAATTGTCCATGAGATGTGAATGCGTGCTTATGTGTCCTGCAATGGAGAAGCACTCCAAAAAGGATATTCCCCGGATCGGGTCCAACCTTTATTGAATAAGTGGTTGGGATGTGAATGGATAGATGAATCCCAATCATACAGAAACCTGCGGGACAACTGTGATTCCTAAACACAGCCCTTATATTCCCAGCCGATTGCTGCGCTTTTAGATATTCTACTTAATCTTACACTCGAACCCACGGCAATCGTGCAGCAAAGAATGCAGACTTCGTTTCTGAACCACAGTCGTCGTTAACAACAGATGTAGTCAGTCAGTCTTAACTCATCTTCTTGTCACGAGCGCTTCACCAACCCTGAAGCACTTAATTTACAAAAGTAAGTTTACATTGCCATTTATTATCTGTCGTAAATTAGACTCCAAGTACTTTCGTGAGCATAAACTTGGTGTCTTGACAATAGATTAAAACTTGATATTGTTTCCATGTTAAGTGGACCTTTTATTTCAGAATGTTATATTCCACCGTTTATAGTAATATTAATTTTCTCATTTAATTTAATGGCTACGGATTTTACCACTCTTACTGCCACTAACACTTCGCAGGAAATTCGCATAGGAAATAGACATCAAAACTTGTGATTGCTGTCAACACCCAGAGGGTTTTAGATTTAGATTAAGCTTTGATCGCACCGGGACGCCCGCACCCCCGCCAACTCCAGTCAATAAATAATTTAACATTTTTTTTCCCACAGCAAGCACTTCAGGAGCGACGTCCCGTGTATTTAATTTCCTTTAATAAACGGTTACAATTCTATGCTAATTAAGGTTTGATCGAATCTCACTTTAATCACATCTCTCATGAATTTGTGTGCCTCCGGGGAAATTCGATTCTGCAAATAGAATATTTTACAATGCATGTAAAAAATTACCTACAATGCACAAGTTGAACACAGTGACGTTAAGAAGTGATATTTCCTGCATGCGTTTGGGGGGACAGCTGTTAGACCTACCTGTCCACGGCGATGGCAGTCATAGAGTAGATGCTGGCGAAGACCGCAGCCACCGGGAAGAAGTTGTGGAACTTGCAGTAAGCCTTGCCGAAGTACCACTCCCCATGGGCGGCGTAGATGAAGTTGATGAGGGTGTTGAAGGCAGCCATGGACACATCGGAAAACGCCAGGTTCAGCAGAAAGTAGTTGGTGACGGTTCGCATGCGCTTGTGAGCCAGAATGATCCAGATGACTACCAAGTTGCCGAATACGGCTACGGCCAGCACGGAGCTGTAGGCGACCGACCAAAGCGCCACTTGCCACGGCGGCTGCACGAACTGGTTCGTGATGTTCCCAGGAATGCCAGCGCTGCTGTTGGATCCATTGTTTAGCAATGCCATTATAAAAGTTACTGTTGTTTTATTTTATCTTATTTTACTTAGTATCAAAATTCTAAACGCAAAATCTATATTTTGGGTAAATTGCGCAGAGTTGGGGGAATCGATAGGTTCTCCGCCGCAGCAGATTTTGGGTGACGATGCGTGGTCAGCGCTACACTGAGCTGTGTGCGCGCCCATACCGCGTCTCATTGCGCGTATGCATCGCTGTGCAGCTCGGAGACGCACCGTGCGCAGGCTGCCCGAGGACTGAGGCGGTCACACTGGAACTGGGGCTGCCGACCAGACGCGCCCCCAGCCCAGCCCACGGTCTGACGAGCGCAGTTTATTGAAGTTACTTCAGCAAAGCGCCAGTCTGATGCGATTCCCTGTCTGCAGCATTAACGCGCACTGAGTCTATCGATCCTCCCTAATGGCTGAAATGAAGCTGCTTGGCGCGTCTATTACTCAAATCAGCTATGCAATGTGCCTAATCCCAGCAGTTTTATTATACAACACACCTGGCAGTGACCTTACTGTCTTAGTACTTTGTAATATTGATGGGAAACCTGGCAAGCAAACATCCCTTAAAAGTTGTATTCTGTTCTGGATCCATCACTCTCATATTCTCAGGTGTTTCCGAAGAAATCACTCGCATAAAAATGCAGCTCCCAGCCCACAGGAAAGTTTTCTGTGCAACAGCCGATAAACTCAATACGGTTTGTGTGTGTGTGTGTGTGTGTGTGTGTGTGTGTGTGTGTATGCCCTTCCTATGGACCCGTTGCTAAAAATTATCTTAGTAAATTCATCAGGGAAACTGTGTTATTCAGCTTCTACATTGGCATCCTGCATTCAAATAAGCTGTAAGTCCCAGGCAATTACACACCGCAGCCAGAAACAGCACAATAACATTTATTAATAGTACACTGAAGAACAACAGAATGATCGTTCATTTCAGTTTAATTTTCAGGGGCATTGTTGTTTTACACATTGTCCCAAAACAGATCTAACTGACAAGTCTGACTCGACTTATTAATGTTTTGATGCCTGATTGTATCGCGTTGTTTTCATTATTCAAATATTCAGTCATTTCTCTGTTTCATTTACTAAGCCACATGAAGCGAAGGGTTGATATATTACACGAGCAGACATTTGCATTGGTGTCCCTGCCTATCTGCATTCAATACACCATATGCCTGTTTTCGGGTTTTATTCCTTGCAGTGTGGGACCGGTGTGCGTGCATTGCCTTGTCAGACCCTGCAGTTAATGTTTTTAAATCTCTTTGCAGAGGCTTCAGAGCCAATAATGTTAGGGCAGTTAAGTTCACTGGGAAGCAAATGAGGGGCTGATGAAGCTCACTCCTACCCTAATCGTGTCAATAAAGAGACGGAGACAGAGGAACAAACAAAGCGAAGTGACAAGCGTCTTCCCAGCGGCTGACAGCTTCACCCTCCTCACCGACATCCCGCAGTCCCCCATGTCCTCAGAGGCGACCAAGACACCCCGAAAAGCTGCCTTTTGTTTCTACTTTAATTTTGCCACCTGCAACAGAGGGACATTTGCTCGCCGTTCAACCGCACCGCGTCTAATTATAAGTCTGGGGAAGTAATGCGCTGGAAAGCAGAAAGCGGGACGCGGCGAGCGGCTCCGTGCAGTCAATCCGACTCCCACATGAGCGGAGACGAACCGCAGCGTCCCAATTAGCGGCTGTCAGCTCGTCTCGACTAGGACGCCCGTCAGGCAACCCTCCTCTGCGGCGCCGATCACATGGAGCCTCCGCACAGCGTCCCCGGCCTTTCCTTCCGCACTCTCATCTCAAATTTACCGCCCGACATTTTCCTCTGACCTAAACTAACCACACGCACAAAATTCATGATGTTCCGGCGAATGCCAGCGCTGCTGTTGGATCCATTGTTTGGCAATGCCCCTGAGGCTGCTTACGGTCTTTGCCCACAGTGCTCGGGTTCGCTTTCCACTGTTACAGCATGTGGGCGTCTTTACTATTAACAACCATAATATCAATAGCGCTTTTAAGTTATACAATAGGCCTGCACTAAGTGCTTCAGATGAGGATTAATACACAGTGTGGGAAAATAGACTTGAATGTAAAAATACAGAAAAACACACATGAAAATAAAACAACAGGAAAGAATAAGCAAAAGGAAAAAGAATATTTCTTTGGCTATTTTTGAATATGTCCGCTACACGAACATTTTTAAAATGGGCTGAGACTGAATCCCATAGGTGTTTATACTTAGATCAAAGTATGTAAGCTAGAATTGTATTAAAAGCAGGATGAATATTTGTTTTGATTAAAGTATTTACAGCACCACAGGTACTGGGAGTGCAAACATCGTGTGAGTGAGAACTGCTCATAAAATGAGAGATTGGATTTTGGTGGTGCACACACACATATAGGGCCTACACAGGGGGGCATCAGGTCCTGTCAGAGAACAAGAATTATTAGATACCAGTATCTCATGTAGTCGACACAGGGAGGTGGATTTGAGGATTTGGGTTAGAGGATGAATGAATGAAAGTTTCCTGGGTTCATCCGATTAAGTGGATTTCATAACACCAATGCAAATGAACTCCCCTTTCGGCAGTAATGGTCCCTCGCGGGCTTTCGTCTGCAAAAGGCTGGAGCTCATTAGAGGTGCTCATTTGGGGGTTGTGTAATGGATTTACTTCTGGATTATTCTGCAGACAGATACGCAAACCTCGCTGCCTCCCTGTCTCTCTGTCAATATAATAATAATAAATTGTTACGCGAAACCTGTGAATCTATGAAGTTATGTTTTAGCAATGTGATTTCAAAATAATGACAGTAATGTTTTACCTTGTTAGGTTAAAAGGACTTTACACGTCAATAAGCCATTTACCAAAAAAAAATCTACCATAGTCGATTAAGAAAATCATTCCCATATTTTTTGCAAGTCGTCTTCTTGGAAATAATAGTTGGCCCTATGTTACCTGCTTCTGCAATAACAGCAAATAAATGGGTTTGAGGAAATAGGAGAAACACAAATGTGAAATACAGGTCTGAGTGTCACACTGTCACTGCCGCGGGGCATATTGCAGGCGGAGAAAAGCAGGAGACGATCCACTTTCGGCTCCCAGACAATGAGGGTTTATTTAGTACAACTAAAAACATACCAGGGAAAATATATCAAAACAAATGGACCACGAGGGGTCAGAAAGCAAACGGGGAAAAATAAGGAATTAATTAATTACCAAGAAACTAAACACAACTAAATAACAACCAATGACTGGGAACTGGGGAACACAGGGAGCAGATATACAAACTAAACGGAGCAGCAGCACACAGGTATTTAGCGCAATGACTGACTGACAAGTAGAACAAAAGCAGGCACGTAAATACAGTGGCTAAACCGGGTTAACGAAAAGACAGGTGTGGATCAGACAGCAGACCGATTACTGGGACATGCAGGGACAATGAGCAACAGATAATCAACAATCTCTAGGAACAGGTGGAATGTATAACAAATTTAATCATGAAACCAAAATACTTAACAGGCCAACTAGGAGACAGAATCTAACCACTAGGAAAGTAATAAAGACAGGTATTACATAATCATGAAAGGTACAAAGCAAAACCAAAAACAAGAACACAAACCACAAGCTAGGAAGAATAATCAAGAAACCAAAAACAGAAGCATGAGGGAAACCGGGAAACACTAACGACAGGAGACTAGCCAAGCCAGTCTTAAACTTACAACCAGCAGGTACTGTGTATCAGAGCCACACACTCAGCCCACTGAGCTACGCAGCACTCCAGGGGGCAAGGGAAACACATTAGGGGCTTAAGAGGCAAGCGAGAGGGAGAGGACCGGATGGCCAGTACCACCTGCTGGCCAATGGGGGAGGAGACACAAAGGGCAGCGACAAATGGTACGGACCTTGACAAATGCCTTTGGGCTCAGCTGGAGAAATCCCAACAGCAGATAATGTTAAGTGGAATATTAATACAGAAATAAAGAAATGTCTCATGGGAAAGCTGCCCATTCCATATAAAATTAGTAATGTGAAATACCTTGGCAGTCGTGAGTGGGCTACAGTTAGGGGAACATTAATCGATACAGGTTTTCTTGGGTACCTGACTTAAACAAGACAGGAGCAATTTCCTGCACCAATGGATTCTCAGCCTATAATCCGGTTTTACTAAGACGATCCTTTAACTGACGGCTGTGAGTTGTATTCACGGACTGAGGCAGATTTCTTGCAATCTCCAAGGCTTTACAAGGTAAACATCTAGCAGAACGTCACAAAGTTCACCTCTGTGTCGCATACATTAACCCAGGAAAGCAATGGTGGGCGTCACTAACTGTCAGTCATGTGCTAGAATGCAGTCATTTTTAAGACACTGGAGAACCTGTAACTGGCTGGGTCCTTGACTCATGCCTTCAGCGCCATGGTTCCAGTTCTCATCCCCAGCAATGTGCATGGAGATCACTTGATCTCCCCCTGTGATCCTTTGGCTTTCTCTCATTTAGCTGGCCTGACATCATCCATACCAATGGACTGGCGATCCCTGGATCTGTCCCATGCTTATTGGATCCTAGACTCTTCGTGAACATTAAATTCTTACCCACATCTATTATCTGCATACTTTGGAACAGTCTTGCCCTGTATGTTAAGTCTGTTACCTCGATAAATAGATGTAAATTGAAGTGCAAAATGCATCTATGTGCATTAGCATTCCCTGGGTCATATTAGATGTCATCTGTTCTTTTACTTTTTATACTATTAATATTTGTTCATTCGCTTTTAATATTTGTTACCTTTTATTTTAATCCATTTCCGTATCATACACATATTCGTGTAGTCTTTTATAATAATAAAATAATAATTTATTACATTTATATAGCGCTTTTCAAGGCACTCAAAGTGCTTTACATACAAGGGGGGGATCTCCTCAACCACCACCAGTGTGCAGCATCCACCTGGATGATGCGACGGCAGCCAT
>JABFDZ020000054.1:9107366-9118968 GCA_019775955.2 Pollimyrus isidori
ATGCCCTCTGACAGATGCTCCCGATAGATACCCTCTGACAGATGCTCTCTGACAGCATACCCTCTGACAGATGCCCTATGACAGATGCCCTCTGACAGATGCCCCATGGCAGTGCCCTCTGACAGATGCCCTTTGAAAGATGCCCTCTGACAGATGCTCCCGATAGATACCCTCTGACAGATGCTCTCTGACAGCATACCCTCTGACAGATGCCCTCTGACAGATGCCCCATGGCAGTGCCCTCTGACAGATGCCCTCTGACAGATGCCCTCTGACAGCACCATCTGACAGATTCCCTCCCTTTTATAGAAGATACTGTATATGAAGAGCTATACATCAATCATCATTACAATAATCCTGTGATCTTAATTGGCCTCATCGAGTATCTCAGCACAAGAGCAGCACAAGCACCTTCACAGCCATTCCATCCTGAGTGTGTTTTTAGGGCTGAGCTACCAGCAAACCCACTGGCATGATGCAGGTAACTAACCCAGGCGATGGTTTAGTTAGCTAGTTGATGAGCCATCGCTCACACCGAAAAGGATTAGTCTAGTTATCATGGGGGTTCCACATGGGGAATAGGGCATGTTGCGTTGCAGAAGGGTTGGTTAGGATGATGAATTTTGGGTATCTTCAAGTAATTGAATTGAAATGGGGTAATAAATTATACAGCCATGTTTTTTCATATTCTCCTGCTCTCGAATGGTCCTTAGCTGGCTCCTCTGGGGCCCTCCACGGCTACCCAGAATGCCCGGCTGTGGCTTGCACTCGGCGATGCTGCCTCTTTTGTAGAAGTTCATTTGATGATGAGATAAAAACCCTTGAGAAACGACGCGCTGCCCCCCACCCCCATACGAGGGCTACATCCAAATCGCTTCTTAGCTCAGCTCCATAGTTTTTTTTCATATTTTCAATTTCACATGATTCTTCAGAAGCTGGTCTGTTCTCATGTCCTCCTGTGGAAAATAAACCCCACCGGTGTTGGAAGGGCCAGGTCACATGACTGCCGTCAGGTCATGGCAGATACATAGAATGAGTATCACCTTGTTAAGATTAAAATGAGGCCATGCCCGGATCTCTGGGTGCATCCCTCACGGTCGTGGGCTGATTCGCAATCAACATAATTTAATTAACGAGGCACATGGTTAACGAGGCTCTGTCTGTGAGAGTGGGGGTGGGGTAAATGAGGGCAGCATAGACCTGAACCACCTTTTCCCGTGGCTGACATTACAGCCAATTGGAGCATATCACCCCCACTCTTATTATCGAGGCCCTGATCTTTTCCTTGTGTCCAGACGATGTGGGTGGGGACCTGGCAGCTTCACAGGGGGGCTGCCCAGAGGATGGAGAGCAGGTGCGGGAAGAAGCGACAGGCCCGGTATGACGCATCAGGGAAGTGGCCAGTTATTAGGTGGATGAACGGATGACAGAATATGTCCAGGACAGGTAGCATGTGGGGGATAAGGGCATCCAAAATCTGACCTCTGACCCATAGACCTCAAGCCCTTCATGGGGGGTCAATGTCTGTTCTTTTTGGATCAGCTCTTAAGGCCTTCAGGGAAACAGAAACCTTTTACAGAAGTTAAACGGACGGAAGCAGCACAGCCAGCCTAAACAATGAGAATATTCATATTGCATCTTATTGTATTTTATATATACACCCACCAAATCATTCAATTCAGGTCACTTCCATAGCCACAGGTGTATAAAATCAAGCACCTAGGAATGCAGACTGCTACTGCAAACATCTGAGAAAGAATGAATTACTCTCAGGAGCTCAGTGAATTCAAGCGTGGTACCATGATGCCACCTGTGCAATAAGTCCATTCATGAAATTTTCATGCTATTAAATATTCCACAGTCAGCTGTTAGGGGTATTATAACAAATTCAAAGCAATTGGGAAGAACAACAACCCAGCCATGAAGTGGTCGGCCACGTAAAATCACACAGCAGGGACAAAAGTCGTACAGGCGTACAGTGTGCAGAAGTTGCCAACTGTCTGCAGAGTCAATAGGTACAGACCTCCAAACTTTGTGTGGCCTTCAAATGAGCTCGAGAACATTGCATAGAGAGCTTCATGTAATGTGTTTCCATGGCCGAGCAGCTGCGTCCAAGCCTTACATCACCAAGTGCAATGCAACGCATCAATACTGATGGGCAAGTCTGGGTTTGCCAGGAGAATGGTACTTGTCTAACTGCATTTAGGTGGAGGGGGATTATGGCGTGGGGCTGTTTTTCAGGGGTTGGGCTTGGCCCCTTAGTTCCTGTGAAAGGAACTCTTAGTGCTGCAGCACTCAAAGCCATTTGGGACAATTTCATGCACCCAACTTCGTGGGAAGAGTTTGGGGATGGTCCCTTCCTCTTCCAACATGAATGCACACCAGTGCACAAGACAAGGTCCATAAGGACATGGATGAGCAACATGTGGAGGAACTTGACTGGTCTGCATGGAGCCCTGACCTCAACCAAATAGAACACTTTTGGGATGAACTAGAGCAGAGACTGCGAGCCAGGCCTTCACGTCCAACATCAGTGCCTGGAAGAATTGTGACTCTTAATTCCCTCCTAAACCTTGTGGACAGCCTTCCCAGAAGAGTTGAAGCTGTTATAGCTGCAAAGGGTGGACCAACTCCATATTAAATCCTATGTATTATGTACAGAATGTCATTATGGTGTGTGTGTGTGTAAAATTTTGACAGAAAAGTGTATATTAATCTGTGAATTTCTATGTCCTGGTCCTGATGCTGGTGAACTTTGACAGCAGCTTGTGAGAACTTCCCAATATTCCACCCAATACATAAACCAATTAGTTGGCTGGTTGTAAGTGGACCAGTATCTTATTTATCCTCATTTCACCTTGGGGAAGAGAAAGAAGCTTTTTCTCAGACATTCTGTAAAATATTTCAGTGTAATTTGCGTTTGTGTATCTCTCGCAGTCTGGCGAGATTGAGCATAATAAGCTTCCGGAATGCAGCCTCATACAATTAATTTTGTTCATGCGCGATATTTCATTTAATTTACTGAGAGAACAAATGCAAATCTGCAAAGTCCTACAGGTACTTGATTCCGGCCCTGCTTACAGCAAAGGCACGCTCGTGTTTATACCTGGCATTCGTTCGGCAGGACGGAGGGGGAGGGACAGCTAATTAATGTACAAAACCATTAACAACAGAAGCTGTGGTGTGCAGGGAGGGGGGGCAATCACCAATTACCATTTATTGCTAATAGCGGCTGTTTGTGTGGGTCTGGATAATGCTGGTCCTGAAATTCTGCTCAGTCCGTAATCAAACCTGACAGGTTATTTGTGGATTTTAATGAATTACAGATGGGGTGAGACAGCTTCATCTCTAGGTCGAGGCACCGCGGTTATGTACAGGAAGAGGGATATAGGGCATCAGGGGTTTGGTAAGTAGGATGCGGGAAGGAGAAACGATGAAGGAAGTGCATCGCGGGAAAAACTGAGGTTTTCCTTACAATGTATTTATGCAAAGATACTCCCCGTTACAGGGCGAGTGTAGCGATCTGCAGAAGCCAGAGCTGGAGCCACAAACTCTGTCATCTGCTACCATCTTGTGATGGGAGAGTAAAGCTACAATACATCTGCTATAGTGTCTTATAAAACAAATATCCCAGGTGGCAAGTGCACAGAATATTATACTTCAGTCATTCTTTTAATATGTCAGGAACGGAGCGTTTAAAATGATGAAGGCAGATCAGCTTGAAGCTGGATAACCAAGCGGTGTAACAAAATGCTGCTTGCTTTGCTGTTCTGGGTATGGATATCAGAGGTAGCGTGTCAGTCTGTAAGCAGGAAGAGGGTAACAGAAACACAGCCTTCATTTCATCTTATTTACTAATGGGTTAGGCAGCCTAATGTGCGTCTGGTGCCGGTGGAGAAGCACCCCTTTCACACAGAGCTGCGTCATGGTTACATGAAAAAACCTTTAATCTCTCCCATATCCCATAATAATCTCCATAACAAAGGTGTGTTTGTCTCCTGGTATTCGGGATAGCTCAAAGCCATTAAGATTTTGTACATACTGTCCTTTTACTTTTAATAATTACTTATTTTATCGGTAAACGCTGATGCGGTTTGTCTGTCAGCTTGTGAGTGAGAGTTACTGCATCCCTCTGCCGTTATCCATCTCGTTTCTCCTCCTGGACTCCTTCCGCATCCCCTTCTTTCTTCTCTTCTGCCTCGCCTGCTTCCTCATCCTCCTCGTCCTCGGGTATCTCGCCGGCGCGCCTCTCCATCTGCCGAACTCTCCGGCGCATGTCCCCCAGCGTGGTGTCGTAGCGGCCAGTGGCATGAGTCAGCTTGGCGTGCATCAGCTCCAGCGTGGCATACATGCGGTTCACCTTCTCCTCGACGTCTTTCGTGTCGGGTTTCAGTTTGGCCGGGTCCAGCTCGATCAGCCCATCCTTCAGGAGGATCTGCCTGCCCTTGTCTTCCAGCATGCCCTTAGCCTCCGGGTATTCGGTGAGCGCCTCCATCAAGTCGTCCTTGGACAGGCAGTAGAGGTCAGAGTAGCCAATGCTCCGGATATTAGCGGTCCGACGGTTGCCAGCCTTGCTACCTTTGATGTTCAGGATTGAGATCTCGCCAAAGTAGCTCCCGTCACTGAGGACTACAAATTGCGTGATGCCATCGTCAGCGACCACAGCAAGCTGGCCGTCCTTGATGATGTACATCTCGCGGCCGATGTCACCTTTGCGGCAGATGTAATCCCCAGGACTGAAGACCTGTGCCCTTAACTTGAGCACAAGCTCGATGAGGAGGCCAGCTTCGCAGTCCTGGAAGATGCGGACTTTCTTGAGCGTGTCCAGGTGCACGCTAATGGCAATCTCGGCCTTCAGTTTGTCCGGAAGGTACCTGAGCACGTGTCTCTCATCAGTCGCCTTCTTGCTGCGCCAAAGGTAGTCAAACCACTTGATGACGCGGTCCTCCAGGTCCATGCTGACCTTGCGGACCTGCATGTACTGCTTGATGCAGTCGACCCGGTGCTGGAATTCTGCCCTGGCGGCATTCATGTTGGAGATCATGGAGGCGATGTTGCCCACGATGGTGGCAAAGATCAGCACACCGACCAGGAAGTCTGTCACATGGAAGAAGAACTCCGAATCCAGCACTGGGGATGGGGTCTCGCCGATGGTGGTCAACGTCAACGTTGACCAATAAAGGCTGAAGCTGTACTTCCGGAGCAGCTGGCCAAACTCAGGGTGGTTGGGATCGGGATACACCCAGCTATCGGATCCGAACCCAATAAACTTGGAGAGGGAGAAGTAAAGACAGGCGTTCCAGTGACAGATGATGATGATGTACATGACGAGGTTGCAGATGCGGAAGAGGTTGGGGTAATGCGTCTTCGTCTCCGTCAGCTTGAAGAACTCGAACATGCGGTTCAGACGGAGCAGTTTGTTGAGGCGGATCTCCGGGTAGTCAAGCCCGAGCACAAGGTAAAACACGTCGGTGGGCAACATGGACACAGCATCGATTTTGAACTGAAAGCTCAGGAGGTACCGGTCACAGAGTCTCTTTTCGTCCTTCACCAGCAAGCCTTGCTCCAGAAAGGCTGTTTATGGAAAAAATCCCAACATTGTAAAAAAACAAAAGAGAACGGGTTGCACTGGAATGACGAAATGCCACTGCAGAGTCCTCAAGCTTTCAAACTCAAGGGAACTCAAAGCACATAATGGGACTCTTACCTGTCCTCGCCTTGAAGAGCATGTCACCCAGATATACCATGTCCGCTATGTAGTCGCAAATAAACCAGGTGACCAGGTATCTGTGCTGCAGTTCTTCAAAGCAGGCCCTGCACGAGAAAACGCGGCTGAACAGGGGCTACTCGGCCGGGTCTCTTTCACGATGATAATGTTCGCAAAGTGCAGTCTTTTGTTTTCTCTTCCCTGGAGGGGCACATGGTTTATCAAATATAAATCAAGAGGTTTTTTGCTTAGGAGATGAAAGCCAGTCTGATGACTGGAAAGATAAAAATCCCCAAAAACATTCCCCCAGGTAGAGGGGACATCTGAACCTCCTGTTAATATAGGTATTGATGAGAAAATAAATACATTTTTTGCATTTTATATTCAGTGAAACGTTCTGTCTATTAATCAGTCAAATTTTTCTTAAAATTTATTCATGAGGTTATTCATTCATATGTAATATTAATTAAACACCTCAAAATATATGATGTAAATGATTCTTTCTTGTTAAAATTCCAGCTGTTATGGGATTTGAACCTTCAAGTCATGTGTTCATAAGTGTAAAAGCAAATGAGAATAGATGCTAATTTTTACATCAGGGCCCTGGCTAAGTGCATGTATAAAGTGGTGAGTTAAAGAGTGGCAATGGAATGGTTGTTTCCTCAAGTCTTGGAGGGTATTGCTGTCGTACCCCTAGAAAAGTTAGTAAAATATTAAGAACATATGCAAAGACAGAATTGTAAGATACTTTTGTGAAAAATTGCAGTTAGGTAGCAAACCAGTAATAGCAATAACCAGGTGAAACCAGCCAGTCACTCATGTGTTTGAATCTGACCGCGGTGTTTAGATCACGTAGGGGTCGCTGAACCTGGCGATGATGGTGATCCAGTTGTACATCACAGGGACGGTGATCACAAACAGCCAGTAATAGTATCTACTGCTCCCTGGGTCGATGATCAGAGGCTCTTTGGGCCTGGAGGGGGGAATATCAGTACAGCTGTCATTTTCCAAAGGAGCATGGATAGCATAGCTGGCATAGAGATTTTCTTCAGGGCACATACTCGTCTTTTTTATCTTTCTCTTTCTCCTTTTCCTGGTCCTCTTTCTTCTTCTCCATCACCTGCTCTTCCTTCTTTTTTCTGGGATAAAATGTGTTTTTTTTATTCCTATTCAGCTCCACATGACCAAATGGGGCAAATTGGCCGATAGACGAGGCTGCTTACTCTCTTTTGTCCTTCTTTTCATTTTTCTGCCTTTTCTTTTTCTTCTTATCTTTTCTGGAAAGATAAGGACCAGGTTCTAGGCGAGATCCAGGTTCCGGCGTTCCTGGTCTCCCAGACATTGTTGCGTTTAAAGGGACACTTAATGTCAACACACATTATCTCACTTTACGGTGTAACATTTGATGAGGATGTGCCGTCTCTTCAGGGAGAGGATCTGCAACATGCCTAGGAGGACCATTAATGCCAAAGAGAAGCAGCTGATCTTTTCATAATGCATAGGTGATCAACAGAGCTTAGATAACAGTTACATTTGACAGTAATTAGGGTAACTAGATCTACTCACTCTTCTTTGTTGTTGCTGTTGTTCGCATTAAGACGGAGCCCTGTCATTGGTTGGCAGTCATCTCTGAAAACGAGCCAATCAGACGCTGATCAGTGCAACAGTATGTTACTCTTAAAGAACTTCATCAAAGTGCACTTGCAAGTCAAGGTACTGTCCCATTTTGAATGAGAACCTCACTCTCTTCTGTCACATTCTTCCTCCTCCATGTCTCGTTCCCTCCCCAGAGGGATTACTGGGAGTTGTACCACGTGTGTTTGGTGAGTGTTGACCAGCGTCGACATGATGAGGCTCCAATCGCCCTCCAGAAGATGCAGAATAGGTCAAACAGCAGATCTGACAATGAAAACATATCAATGCTTTATGTGGGTGAAACAAGCTCTACTTTGCTCTCAATCCTGATGTGGGGTGGGGCCTTTTTTAGCCTCGACCAATAACAAAAGGAGAAAAAGGCAGGACATGGGTGGGATATTATTATCATATATTATCCTATCATATGTACAGTAACTTTTTACATTAACTACACCTTTATAATGCATTCATAAAGCATTCTTAGAACATTAATAAGCAGTATGTAAATATACTTTAACATACTAACATACTTCAACAGCTGTAGTATTCTTTAAAAACAACCATTATAATTGTATAATATAATGTTTGTTAATAATATATATTAAAGCTGTTATAGTATGTTATGATGTTACAGTATACTTACTTGCTGCTTATGAATGTTCTATGATGCTTTATGAAGGTGCCGTTAATGTAAAGCATCGCCATATGTACTGTGTATTACTTATATCGGTGACTAGAGGGAAACCGTCACACAGACATAGATTTTATTGTGATATGCCTTTTGAGATTTATTTAAATAATGCATATGTCACCTTGCTTCACATTTTGGCATCGTTATGCAAATTCATTACGTTTAAAGATAAAATTCCAGGGTTAAACTTGAGCAAACATCTGTGCTGTTTCATTAACCGAAATCTGACCAGTTGCCTTTGTGCTGAGATTTTATCCCATAGATTATTCTCGGGACACTTAAGACATTTCAATTTGTCATTTAATGCCACATGGCCCAAAGATTTGCAAAGAGACACCTTATATAAAGTAGGTGTGAGGTTTCAGTTCAATAATTATGACAATAAGAGAGAATATCAGCAGGACTTAAAAACATGCATGAGTGGAGATACTGTCTGAGTCACTTGAGAAATTATAAATTTTCTGTGAGCTCACCCAGCTGGTGACAAGTGGTACGATCCAGCGTCTTCATGTACGGGAAAACCCCAGCATTACTAACCAGAACAGATTGTCTGGACCGACTGTGTGCAACTGTGTACCAACAAGCATACGACTGGCCGCATTAGACTCACTTTGTTGTAGGAGTCTACTGAGTGTGAGCTGGATTTGGGGATTTAGAGCTCGGTAAATATGACAACCCCCACCCCTCCAAGAAATATGGATGAGGCTTATAGTGTGACCCATGTCCACCTTCGCTCTTGATAGCTGCAGCTTTAGTTAGCGTTTCCCCACTTTTTCCTCGGGACATGGTGTGAAGGTGCTGCTGAATCACGTGCCTGGGTG
This sequence comes from Pollimyrus isidori, assembly GCA_019775955.2. NCBI lineage: Eukaryota > Metazoa > Chordata > Actinopteri > Osteoglossiformes > Mormyridae > Pollimyrus > Pollimyrus isidori. The sequence continues at coordinate 9,116,221 of JABFDZ020000054.1, forward strand.
TAATAATGCTGCCACATCTGAGAATAACCGAGCTGCATGTCGGCTGCAAGTCTGCAGATCAGATCATCAGGGATTTGGGTAAGATGAAGCCTGCTGGTGGCAAGTTTGCCCCACACAGATGCCAGGCGTTCCGGTGCTGTACTCTACCGTTAAAGAACCTACAGGTTCTGGACCTCCTCCTGCCCTTAACAAAGAGCCCTGAGGACCATTTTCCCTTGAACCCCACTTCCACCATCATAGGCTACTGGATGGCAACTTCACCTTCAATTGCAGCCTATCCCACGCCAAGGATTATCCCGTTTCTTTCCTCTCCTCATCTCTGCCTCGTCAGCATTCTGATGCATCCCATAATCCCCCTCAGGCATTAGCCCTACCTGCCCCCACTCCGCTATCGGAGGTTAGACTGGGAGTTGGAACTGTTGTCTCCAAAGGCTCATCACATATCAGGCTGTGTGTAAGGACCATTGGGCCGTTGATCAAGGCCCATAACCCCCAGTTACTTTGCATGCTCAAAAAATGTACATTGTGTTGGATAAAAGCATTTGTTTAAATGTCAGATTGGGCAGCATAGTTTATACCGAAATGATTTTATGAAATTTCAGTGCATAACTGGAATTATATTAGACATTAGGTCATGAATGTGCATATGAATTATATATAATAACAAACATATTGCATGTACCCTATAATAGGGATAGAAATGAGTGGGAAAGATCAAGTATGAATGTTAAAAACACCTCGACACACTTGCAGATTACAGAGCGGGGGCTTCGTGGCTTCCTTTGCAGTCTGAGTTTGGGTCCAGGGTCCTGATAAATTTCCCTGCCGGCTCCCCACCACCGACGGGAGGATCCCCGTATGGCAGAATGCAACTTCCCAGCCTCAAAACCCCAAGGCGGCATCATTGATGAGAAAAAAACTCTATTAAAGACACAAGTGTTTGATGTTCAGATATCAAACGCAGAGAGGCACAAAGAAGGTGCCAGAAAATGACCGTTCCGTCTTCAACGGGACCCTCTGCCTCAGAAAGCATCTGAGACGTATATTAGGAGTTCAAAAGAAAGATAAGGGAGGAGAAAGAGGGAGAGTGGGTGACCGGGGACGGAGAGAGCCACAGGGCTGAGGTTTTGGGACCCTTAGAGATGTCTGGGACTGGGGCGGTAAAATGGAAGAAAAATTAGATAAATGACATGAGCTGTTAAATGTGTTGCTCAGACAGGTGGGATGCCAGTTCATCATAGGGCATGCACACTCAGTAAACCTTACAGGCCCCTTCTGGTGGAAAAACACGCAAACTCCATACACACACAACAGAAGTAGGATTCAATCCCCCAAACTCTTGTAAATGCTGTCTGGAAGAATATTATTCTGACAACTAATTACTAATTACTGCATGTTTTCATCTGCACAGCCAGTGCCCTGTGTCACATGACTTGTTCAAGAGCAGCCTGTCCGGTGTCACATAACACATTTGATAGTCAGTCAGACCCCTGGGTCACATGACCCGTTAAATAGCGGGATCAGTGTTAGTATTTGCTGGGACTGGTATATTTGTCTTATACTGTATGTTCTTGCAAGCGATTAAATACAAGATTTATGTTTTTTTGTTTTAATTTCTCCAAAATTAGAAAAAGTACAAAGTGTGCGCTAAGCAAAACTCTTAGATTGTTTTAAGTGAGTAAACATAAGAACTAGAGATTTTGTAAATAATTCACTGTCTCTTTGCAGCTTTTAAAACTATATCTTATGTATTTCCAGTTAATGACTTTATGCCCCCCCCGCTTCCTGACCTATCTGCATATGCAGACTTAGCTTACATGCTAGTCTGAAGGCACAAAATACCACAGCATGCACTTCCTGTGACTTCATTTTGGCCTCCGAATCGATATCCCCAGGTCTTCCTCCACTGTCTCGAGACACTTTCTAATGACAAATTACAACTGACTGCTTTGAAATAAAAATTTTAATCACAGCTGACATAAATACAACAGAAACAGCAAGTAAAGGGACAGCGTTCGGCCCAGGATGAGCTGCAGACACGCGTGTGAAGAGAGGCCCGCTGCCTTGTCCGTTCATGTGAAAATCCCAAAATGTAAAAGCAGAGAGAGAGCAGAGACCTGCCCCATCACCAGGTGGAGCTGGAGAGGCAGCTCAATGGGGTCCTGACATTCAGAGGGTGAATCCTGCCAGATCCTGAAAAGAACGGCAGAGAAGCGAGTACGATTAAGCTTCTCTAAAGGCACCTTTGTGCTCTCAAAATACGACAGATAAGATGGTACTTCATAGATCCCTTAAGAGACATTAGAACTCATGGTAAAGGCTTTTAGTTTACTGCAGCCCCTGAGAGTTACAAAGACGGAAACATATAGGATAGTTTCAAGATATGATCTGAATCTGAGGCCCCACAGACGACAGTAAGCAGCCTCACCGTCAACTCAACTGGCTGCTAATAAGGAAACTGGTAAAGCGGTTACCTTGGCGCCTGACTGCACAGCCTGGGCCGGGGGCTGGCCTTGGGCCTTGAGGGGGGGCTGGGCCTGGGCCTGGCCTTGGGCCTTGAGGGGGGGTTGGGCCTGGGCCTGAGGGGAGGATGGGTTTTGGGGCCCATTCTGTGGGATTGTGTTGAGCGGGAACATTTGAAATGCAAAGAGGTGATAATCAGAATGATCAGTATAAACATGCACAGTTCAGAATAACAGGAATAAATCTGCACTGTACGGTGTAATATGAATATGCACAGTTCAGAAT
>JABFDZ020000054.1:9119068-9132772 GCA_019775955.2 Pollimyrus isidori
AACAGGAATAAATCTGCACTGTAAGGTGTAATATGAATATGCACAGTTCAGAATAACAGGAATAAATCTGCACTGTAAGGTGTAATATGAATATGCACAGTTCAGAATAACAGGAATAAATCTGCACTGTACAGTGTAATATGAATATGCACAGTTCAGAATAACAGGAATAAATCTGCACTGTATGGTGTAATAGGAATATGCACAGTCCAGAATAACAGGAATAAATCTGCACTGTACGGTGTAATATGAATATGCACAGTCCAGAATAACAGGAATAAATCTGCACTGTACGGTGTAATAGGAATATGCACAGTCCAGAATAACAGGAATAAATCTGCACTGTACGGTGTAATAGGAATACATCTGCACTGTTTAGAGTAACAGGAATGAATCTGCACTCTACAGAGTATTAGGATTAAAATTGCACTGTTCAGAATAACAGGAATAAATCTGCACTGCTCAGTGTAATAAGAATAAAGTATCTCTGGACACTTATATCTGAAAATCAGACAGACACCACGAGAGAAAATGGCTTACGTCCTGGTTCTGGTTCTGGTTCTGCTGAGGATGCATTGGTAGCATCACTCCATATCTGGAGAAGATCTGTGGAGGAATGAAACACAGTTGAAGGCCTTGGTTACCGAAAGCACATTATCTTGAACCATTACTTTATGTTTGGAAACCGGTGAGCCGTTGCTTCTATAAGAAATGTAGACAGACAGCTTTTCCCAGTAATTTATGTATTAACTTCATGACTTTCAGGCTCACCTGCTGCTGCAGGTTGTTGTCGATGGGGTAGAACTTGGGGAGGAAAGAGGACATGGCTAATTAAGTTATATAAGCGTATATATTAACATACAGGCACTATCTGTGAGGCTGACGTGCTCCTGTGATGTGCCCAGCGAGCACTTACAATCTCCATGCTCTTCATGCCGGGCGTCTTCGGTATCTTGTACTTCAGAAATGCCTGGAGCGAGTTGGGCTGTGGGCATGTGAACAACATGCCGTTAGTGTGGAGGGCGGCTGGGCTGGGGGCTCTCAGCATCTCACATGGACTCTTGGATCACGTACCTCTCCGGCTGGGCCGTTACTGGGGTATTTTGGCATCATCACCTGTAAATGTAAAAGGGTCACAACTCATTGTGTCTTCTGAATGTGTGAATGAGCGAAGCACATCCGAATGCGTGAAAGAGAGTGGATGAGAGTGAAGCTGAACCGAATGTGTGATAGAGAACAAATCAGATCTGAATGTTTGAACGAAAGTGAATCACATCTGAATGTGTCAACAGTGAATTCGATCCGAATGCATGAGAGTGAATCTGATCTGAATGTGTGAATGAAAGTGAAGCAGAACTGAATGATCTGAACAACAGTGAATCAGATCAGAGTGTGTCAACAGTAGTGAATCAGATGTGAATGCATGAACGAGAGTGAAGTAGAAGTGAACTTGTGAACAAGTATGAATCAGAACTGAATGTGAAGTGAAACAAGTCTTCTGTGAGAATATGAGGTCTATGATGGGAATCATTTTGGTCATATGGACAGATACGAATTAGATTAAGAATCGGACTCCGTGTGTGCAGCAGGACAGCTGGCCCATCACAAGTCTATAGGCCTCACTCGGAACATACCATTTCAATGCTGTGGAGGGCCGGCTGCGGTGGCTGCTGTGCCAGAGAGAAGTATGGAACGCTCCTTTGCTGGGAGAATCAGAAAGAAAGCGGCCCGGTGTGGCATTATTCCCAGGTTAATTAAATATTTATCTTTTGCATTTACATGCTGACACATCATAACAATTAAGACCCATTTTCTACAGGACCTCAAATCCTGGTCAAATATGGGATATTATTCCATAATGATGCTACCAGCTCTGACAGATGGGGGTAGTCTACCTGCGGGGCTCCAGCCTGGGGAAGGTACTCATAGAGGGTGTTCATCTGAAAACAACAGCTAGATTCAGAATCACTCGGCAGCTGGACCCTTCACGGCGCCCCCTAGAGGGCAGCGCAGGGAAATGTGCGGGGAGTGGCAGAACTTACAGGAGCGGCACCTATCGTGCTGACCAGACAGAGGCACAAGAGGGCGCTCTTCATTGTCACAGATTCCCCAACAGCCTGCAAGAAAAAAAAAAAAAAAACAGAGTAAAGAAACCCATTAAAGGAATTATTAAACATGAAGAGTGTGCTAGATAATGAGGCAAAGGAGCAAACTACATGATTTTTGTAATTATGACAGCAACTTACATTAGGTCCATTTTAATGGTATCTGATATGCCTACTGCCTGCTAGATACATCTCCTGAAGACAGTTTTATGGTTCATTTCTTGATAATGATGTGGCAGCCCTTCTCATAGAGCAAATACCTTCTCTCTACATACGTTTTAAGCAGTTTAATTACCACAGTGACCAAGTAATTTAATGTCCTTAGATAGGAACACGCTTTTTCTAGATAACAGGCTTGAGGGATCCCATGGTATTATAAATGAAGAAATGTGCTGAAGGAATAATCGGATAGGTATATCACCTTTCCTTGTTCCAGATGGAGGAGACGGTCGCTGGAGATGGTATAGAGTGGGGAGCAGGGCAGGTCCTGGGTTTAAATATCTTGGCCCCGAAGGGGGTAGCCAATCGGTGAGTGTCTGACATCATCCAAGAGGGAATTTCACTGTGTCGCCTCAGGATTTGGGAAATGATCAGTGGTGAGGTTGCGCTCGGCCTTTAATGACACCCCAGCTCTGAAAACGCCACGGAATACTGCATACGCGAGCATTTCTGAACACCCCCTCCCGGTCTGCAGCCCAAGGTGCTGCTAGGTCTGCACAATTAGCAAGACCTTTGCTGGTTGTTAACCAACCTCTGGACTCAAAAAAAACACAGCACTAGTAGCTGCAAGAGAAACCCGGTCAGGTTCCCTCAGTGTGACTCGGTCGACTTCGGGGGGCAGCAACTCTTTTTATTAGCACTCTAAGATATGCAACCATAAGCAAATCACATGGTACAACTTGATTTCCTTCGATGCCATGTAAAGTAGAATAACATGATATATTTCCTGATATTAGTTGTTGCTAAGCAGCATAAAGTAATTAAAACTCTGAGTATGTGCAGTTTCGATATAGCTGTATCAAAATAGATTTACTTAGGTGTGGTTAGCATCTTAGAAGAAAAGTATATTTATACATACATAGTCTCCATACTGTCTAGACATTGTTCCACACATATAGAGATGCAAAGATAAATGGCAATAAAATAATTTCCAAGAGGTGCTGTTTAAGGTCCGATGGGAAACTAAACATCGGAGACGTCCTGGAAAGGCCCCAGGGAACGCCAGGTCCTCTGTTTCCCCATGCATAGTGTTCAGACAGAAGCGCATGTTTATCAGCGTAATGGCGGTCATCACTGTGCCAACAGCAGTGGTTTACTGTTCACGGGGTTCATTTTATTATGGTTTTTTTTTGGGAGTGAGGGTAAAAAAAATGACCAAAAATCTAAACACATTTACATGCATCAAAGGAAATTACGTTTAACAATATCGTATGATGCTGTACAGCATGGGCGTGCTTAGGTCTGATCACTCGGGGCTACAGTCCCGAGTATTTTAGCCCCGATGCCAATCTCCCATAAAAAAACAGTGACATCATAAATGTTTGTTTACATGATTTCCAAGAAAGGACAAAAATGACCAGTACAAGATCATTTAAAAGTTTTTGGTTCAGTTTATTGGAGGAATTCCATATATGGCTAGTTGATATAGTGCCCTGTCCATAGCTGACATGCTGGACATGTCCCCGTGTGATGTAATCATGAGTTTAGCTGGGACTGGACAGTGTGTCGTGGGTAAGTGTGAAACTGACTTACTGCTCTAGTCATTATGGTCAGATGAAAAGCGTTTTAAACGTATCGCTTCAGCCCTGATGGGGGGGGCTGAGTCTGAGATCAAAAAGCCGTGCGGGCCATCTCCCCGCTCCCTGGAAACACGGCAGTGCCCTGGGGGACTGGGGGGTGGGAACAAATCTGAAGGACGTTTTCTCACTAATCAAAGGGCATCTTGTTCTTGTTATGACTCATTCAGACAAACACAAAACAAATGAATTAATTTAAGATTAAAAACCTACGCATCCTGCACACAAATGCACATAAATACAATAATTACTTGTGGCAAGTTATATAATAATAATAATAATAATGGCAAACGAAATAATAATGACAATAATGATGTTACAGTAAGTAATTTTTTGGTTAAACAGTGACAAAATCCATAATTTTCAGAGCACGTATTTTGACGTGTAGGGTAACAAACGAGGAAATCCCAAATCCTCTGCCAGTAGGATGAGGGCAGACCATGCAGTTCCACACCGGCAAGGGGAATGAACAAGGTCCTGGTCAGGAATCCGGGTAGAAGTCTGTCCTTGAGTTTAACTAAATCTCCCCCAACATCTCCCCCAGCGCCGCAAAGCACGGTCCAAAAAATTCTCAAAGAGTGATTATTGCTCCCATTCGAAAGATTATTTGTACCATTTTATTAATGAAGCTGAATGCTCATAAGGTTACACAGGCTGTGAACAGAAGTGCTGCCTTTTTGGTGTGTCTTATTTTTGGACCTTTTTCCTGAAGCCATTTATCCAAACTGAAACTTTTAATGCCTGCAGAAAACATAATTACTATAATTCACGGGTTGAATTGAAAAGCTATATTTACTCTGAGGATTTGACCCTTGGTTGGGAAAGTGTATTACCAGCACAGTGTTATCTGTTTTAGGGAGACTTTATCTTTATTAATAAAACCATGTAATTGGCTTTATACCTTCAAACACATTTAAACCTTTCTGCTTGCTTGTGGCAAATTACCCACATACATTCTGTGGTGAATTCTGATAGGCCTACTAGGGTCAGTCACCATGTGATGTTAACCTTCGGGGATCAGATACAGACCTGATTGGGCCACACCTGCACACAGCTTGCAAAATTAGAAAGAACCAGACAAATTGTGATGCGTATGTGCTGATTGGTTGGCTGGCTGGGAATTTAAAAAGGATTCTGGGACTGGCAATTTGAGAATTTGGCTCGTAAATGGGATGGAGGATGGAAATATACACTTTCAGTATCAACTAAGGATGAGCAATTTATTATGTGTTTCTGTGTGAAGTGGATTACAGTTCAAAATTCTGCAATATTTTGTGCACTTTAGGTTTAAAATAGCTGTTTGATGCAAATGTGGCATGTGTGAGAATACATTCTAAGATGAATAATCATAGCAGTATAAAAAAAAACACTCAGAGAGATTAGTTTGAATTTATTACTTTATTGAATTTGCTTCTCACAAAAATTGGCTATATGGATCCTGCCCTGGGTATTAAATACATTCAGAAAAACTTGTTTCCTTATCAACAAGCTATGGAGCTGGTGATGGGCGTGGCATAGGAATGTCAGGCAGTGCCAGCTCTGTGGGTGGGGCTACACGAATGGGTGGGGCTACACGAATGGGTGGGGCTACACGAATGGGTGGGGCTACAGGTTTTGCCAGAGCAGGATTGGTGCTGCTCTTGGTAGGCTGGGCACTGCTGTGGACCGTTGGTATGTCTGTAGCTTGCCGGCTGTCCAGATCGGTGGGGGGGATGCTGGGCACAGTGTGGACAGAGGCAGGAAGGATATGGGAAACAGGAAGTACACCCGAAACAGGTTGCACTGCAGAGAAAGGAAGTACCCTTGTAACAGGAAGTACGCCATAGGCAGATAGAACAGCAGAGCTAGGCAGCCCTCCGCCTTGCCCCTCGGATAGGGTGCCCATGGCAGGACTGTCCCCCAGTCCATTCGGGAGGCCTCCAGGGAGTGTGGGCGGTGCTGCCCCAAAGCTGGGCATGTACACCTCCAGTGTGCCCCTGCCTCTTCCTCCCTGTGCGGAGCAGATAGAGAGTTACCCCCCTAGAACAAAGCTAGCCGCTCGGGCATGAGGAAACCCCCCCCTCCCCCGCTGCCCATACCTGCGGCTCCTCAGAGCTGCCGCTGCCCATACCTTCCTGCTGGGATAGAACAGTGAAGGAGGCAAGTCAGAGGGCCTGAAAGCTAGACTGGGAACATCAGGGGAAGCAGCGGGAAGGAGCCATTTCGACAGCGACAGGGTGTATTTACCGGAGCCTGCTGAAACACGTAGAGGGTCGGAGGGATCTGCATGAAAGAGAGAGAGGGACAGGATAAACTGCAGAGTGGAAAAAGCTTGAGGGACCAGCATATGAACGTGAGAAAGACCTATCACAGTCTAAATGATAAGCTCACAAATGAGCACGGGCGTCCCAACGGCTGGGGCCTGGTGGCAAGAACAAAATGGCATTAGGACAGTTGCCCCAAAATGTGTCTAGCGAACGAGCCGACCATACGCGAGGGGAAATTCAGTGGAACTTGGGGAGAAGTCAAAAGGAATTTCACTTGCTAATTAATTTGGCAACAGCATCCAGCAAACAAAGTAACAGCAGACAAAAAAGGCAGAAATCGATCTCCTGGGGGGCTAAATAATTTGCTATAATTAAGGGTCTGATGTGATCTTCATCAAATTTGGGCCAGACCGAGCTCCCAGGAAAATTGTACAGTGAGCAGACAGGATCAGCCACAACTTCACCTCTGATCGCCGTACCTGCTGGCTGCCAGAAAGTGCCGGAAGCAACTGGAAATACCCATACGGCAGGAATGCCTGGGAAATACACCAACACGAAGAAATACAAATGAAGACAAATCCACGGAAAGGAACTGGGAAAAACTAAATGTGACAGTGTGAGTGAAATAAACCAGGATGCTAGCATTGCTGTTACAGTATTGGAGTTTTACTGGGTGGATATTAAAAGCTTGTCAGTGACAGAATGTGTTGTGGTGTATCAGACAGCAGGATCATAAACTAAAATGACACTGAGCGCGACAGTGTGTCCATGGCAGCTAAGTGAGGGTATGAAGGAGACGGGCTGGCAGAGGAATCCCCAGAGTGTGATCTACAGGGTCCAGAGCCTGGCTGGGTACTGAGCTGAGGCCTTTGGATGATCCGCAGCTCACAGCCGACTGTAGTAGCATTTTAATGAAACACTGCATGTGTGATGCTATACCTGCTTCCCGGGTTTCATCTGGTCTGTGAGCAGCGGCGTCTGGTTAACGGTGGAGGGAGCGGCCAGCTTTGGTGACTGGGTCACCTGGGCAGAGGTCAGCGAAAGCAAACGATTGAGGATAGTGTCTAATCCAGAAGCGAAGAAAGCAGAGCAGTGCAATTACAGCACAGCAAAATCATAAAGCCTCCAGCTTTCTTAGGGAAATGGATCAGGCATCTACATTATGGCCCATTTGCTTCTTTTTCGAAGGATTCCCAGTTTGTTATTCCATGTTAAATACTAGAAATGCAAATCCCAGTTAATGCAGTTACGAAATTTGCAAACCTCAATCAGGGTTTCTGCCGTCAAACAAAGAAACAAGTTACAAAGATACTCACAGGAAGGCCTGATGTGGTGGCGCACAGCAGACACATCAGTGCAAAAGTCTCCTGCATCTTCGGGAAGCTTCAGCAAGCGTACAGGGTCACACAGGTCTGCTGAAGTGATGTTGAAGTTTCAGACAACACAGTGAAAGCTCTCTGATCTCATAAAAGCGAAGTGAACTGCCTGATGCTGTCAGAATTACATGAAGAACAAACAAGTTGCTTCTACACAAGAATATTGGAAGTATTTTTATTCAGGTACCTTTTTTTTTTTTTGCAAGATGCTGTAGGGTGATGAAGGAAAGAACCAAGCAATAAGAAAGCTGAAAAGAAATCTCCAGAAGACTCCACGGTGGTGTTGGGCATACTTAAGGTGGGAGCGCGGGTGGGGGGAGCCAATCAGGTTACTGAGCGAACCTTTTCATCTCAGCAATGGAAGAAGACAGAGACAGACTGCCACTGATTACCTGTAATTACTCTGGATTAAGTAGCCCCCCCCCCCCCACACACACACACACACACACACACACACACACACACAGGTGAAAGGGAAACACTCACACGATTTGAAGTGGTGCTTTACATGTGAGATCATTATGGAAATCAGTGCACCACCCATGACGTAGCAGTTGAGACACTAGTGCTGACCACATCCACGCGGTAAGTGGACCTGACAGGCCGAACCAGGCACTGGAAAGACACTGTGTGTCTGTCTGTTACCTCATTGCTGGGCTTATAATGCTGCTTGCTATGTGTCTTGTCATCTGGTATCCACCCCCCCATAATTATCGCTTTCCAGTGAAAGCGGTTGAACAACAGAGGAGTATTGTCTCCGGCCAAGGTGTGGATGCAGGTCACTCACATGGTGATGTAACAAATCCTCCTCAAGAGGTAGATAGGTCTTGATGATGATGATGATGATCATGTGACCACTCCATGTGACCACTCTTGGAGAAACTATGGACATACAGACACCCTAAAATTCACTGTGCTGCCAATTTGTTGGAGGAAACCCATGCACACATCGAGAGAATATTTATACTTCTCACATCTCAAGGCAGGATTTGCCCCCCTAACACATGACGTGAGGGGCTGCGGCATTATCCGCAGTTACAGGCCTGGGAAACAAGACATTTGTATTGAATGATGTTTCAAGGGGATGTCTCCCAAGTCGGGGAGCTGAAAATTTATTCATCTATTTGGTTTTTAGTGAAGAATAAATCATTCAATCCAAAGACGCAGTAAGGAGGGTCAGTCACGTTCAGTATGGTATTTAACATTAGATATTTATAATGCTCAAAGATCTGCCCAGGGTAGGAAGCTGAAAATAGTCTGTGGCACAGAGAATTGAGCAGGGAAGCAGGACTTTATTTGGGCACAGGGTAGAGATGGATTCAATAAAACAGCTGAGAGGAAGAAACATATAAAGATGGAGGGAGGGCTCAGGCTTCGGGGTCCAACTGTGTTTTTTGGAGGTCAGGAGAGACATAGAAGCCTGGTTTATAGAGAAGATAAAATGGCGCAGCGCCCTCAGCTGCCCTGGGGGTATTAATACAGTACATCCAATAATATTGATGCTGTTGTCAGTTTGACTTAACTCAGTTTATAGTGCTGCGGCTGGGTATGTGTTGAGCACTTTGGGCTGCCGGTGGTTGGCTCAGGGTGCTTTATCAGGATACGTCAAAGCTGGAAGGGTAGTGGCTGCAGTTCTGTGTTGATACCACCTTGTAGATACACCTTGATTGATCAAGCTAGCAGCTTTTAGCATCAGGACAGACAAAGACCTCAATGTAAACTGGGTCGCCACCCAGCTGCTAATGGGAAAACCCTGCAGCTTCACATCAGGACTTATATCTCAGGCACTAAAACGGCGTTGGACAGAACCTAGCCGGTCACAGCAAAGCATCCTGTGACAGCAGCCCATTCATGCTGAAACAGGAGTGGAGCGACCTCTAGACCTCCTGGCTCATTTTCTCATCTGATAATCAACCTGTAGGTGATAAAGCAGTCTGTGCCTGGTGATTTAGTGACATTTTAAAATATTTTGAATGATAAGATTAGGGTAACTATGGTATGACAGTGATACATGATACTATTAACATGAGAAGAGGTGGAATAATTACACAAACAACTCTATCAGTCTGTTTTTATAAAGTTGGTCTTTTAAATGGGTTCCAAGCAGACTATTGCAGAATAGTTACAAAGCATCAGCTCTGTCATCAGACTGTTTTGTGCAGTCCTTGTGTTCAGCCACTAGGAGGCAGAAGTGCAAAGGACATTTAGCCTCACATAGTTTTTTATGTAGTTCTGGTAAATAGAATATTTTCTTTACACTAGGGGCACAGGTTAGGAGGTCGTTCCCATTTTACTTGGTTAATACAATTCAATTGCTTGATTTTGGAAGCACCTTTTTCATCTGGCGAATCGGATTGTGTATTCGTTCCCAGCTGATATTTTCCCTGATAAGCAAACACGCGGAGGGTCTGACCTGTCGCATTTTGAGGCCCGTTTGAAGTTTTGCATTACATGTATTTGGAGAATTTGATGACTTTCAGTTCAGGATATCAAAGAACCGAGTAAAGCAAATAAAGTGCTGATGTATTCATACTGGGAAGACACATCACTCAATCCTGGGTGTCTCATCCAACTCACAGAATTTTGAGCAAAAACTGTTAAACTTTTTTTTCCAGTATGAAAATAGATGTTTCTCCACTGACGGTATGAGTCATTCTATTACTGTCAGAGCAGCTTGTGTTGGGCTTGAATGTGGAGTTCTCGATGTGAGATGAGGTAATGTAGTGGTTTGACTGGGCAAAACTCCCCGAACGCCTTTTGGTGTGACAGGTGAGTTCAGTAGACACCTGAGTCATGCTGGACCAAAGCCCAGCGACCACGACGCACCTGCCAACCGAGTCTCCGTCGCAGCCTTCCACAACCACTAATCCCGCAATAGTGCTGTGTGGGCAGGAGACAGATGGCAAGGGCTCATTATCCCACTGCACTGTAATCCGCTGCGAAATTTAGCAAGATGTAGCTTCCCACAGACAGACGGCTCATAGCTAACCGCGTCTGGCTGCCCCCAGTGCTTATGTCTGGTGCCCACCCCCCTCCCCACCACGGCCACCTCAGACGAATTTTAGTTAGCAACTCGAAACAAGAATATTTCTATTGACATTTAATATAAGAACCTTTTTTTTGTTTGAGGATGGAAACTGTGATTCAACTCCAAAACATCACCGTGAACTACTTAAGTTCGCTGAGTTTACAGCTTTTATTGTCTTGCTGGCACAGATGTTGTCATTGTTGTGTGATTTTCCTAATGTGATGTCTGACCACAGTTTGAATCCAAACACCTCGCCAAACTTAAACAAATTCATCATTACTTCTTCCACAAAATTCTCAATGCTTTCAAACATTTGTCATACTCAGACAACCACAAGATATAAAAACACAGAGGCATTTAACTTGCTCTGGATTTTAATGGATCATATGTAATCAGAATCAGAATCAGAAACACTTTATTGATCCCGGAGGAATCAACAGACATGACAACGATAGAAAGATGTTGAGATTGTTCAGGGCTGAGTGAGTGAAATGCGGTCGGAGATCTGTTAGTTGTCACCCCTGTCAGGGATTACAGGCACAGTGGTGGATATTGAGGCGAGGGGTGGAGCTTCTGTTGGAGATGTTAGAACCCATTTTGGGACAGGTGTTGGCCAAGGAAACGGGAACAGTCCTGGGATGAGAGGCCATAAAGGCTTTGGAGGGTGAGGGGGAAATGGTGGGCGCTGGAAGAAGTGAGGTATCTGCAACAGAGACACGCCAGAATAAGCAAGTGTTTATCTCATGGGCTGTTAATGAAGTTCTCCAAAATGAAAAAACCCAGGAATAACATTTAGTTGCCCAACGTTTAAATCCTTAATAAGCCTTAAAATGTCCACATTTGATTAGTAGACAAAACTACAATAGAATTGTTTTTATAGTGCACTTACATGTAACATTTTCTCTGAGATGCTGTTTAAACAGAACGGATAGAGTAGCTACATGAAATTACAGAAAATGGGATTTCTATACCTCATTACTATGAGAATGACTCTGGTGGCGACGATGTCCACAGAGCTGTCATAGAAAAATGACAAGGAATTACTTTGTGTGTTGTGTAATATTACGTTATTTTAATGACTGATCAATGTATTGTAATTTGTAAATATTTGATATGCGTATAGTACTTACAGCTCCTAGAAACATCATCCAAAGGAAAAATAAGAGGATTCTTCCATTCATCTTGCAGTCAGACCTAACCAAAAAAAAAAATTTTTAAGTCGTTATTTAATATAATTTTCACAGGGCACCTTCTTGTATTGCTGTTTGCATTTCTCACGTCCCTAAGCACAATCTGTTCAGCATTAGTCATGTGTACTGTTGGAATAATCATGCATATTTACTACAATAAAAATTGAATGCCTGATTTCTTTACCTTGAGTCCTTATTGTAGTAGAGATGCTGTCTCTGGTTCTGATATGGTGTTATAATTGCCGTTTGTAGTGAGATTTCACCTGCCTCTTCTCAGCTAAAGCACGCTTTGGCTAATGACACTCCCTCCGATTAATGAGGAGGATTTAAAGATAAATGACGGTAGGAACATTAGTGGGAATGAGGGCCTAATCTCCCTTACCGTGACATCACTTCCTGTCTTGCCTTCATGATGTAAGGTGGCCCTTTGTTTGCTAAACACTGGTACCTGTTGCTTTGTTGGTGGATAAAATAAACTACGGCCATTGTTTCTCAGTGATACATCAATTGTAGATATAACCACATGTAACGTGGAAGTCTTTGTTTATTGGTGTGATGTTTTAAGGGGATACAAGGAATATATTTTTAGTCAGTTAAATATGAGAGAACACATAGAATGACCGTATCTGCCTCAACCACCAGTGCCACTGCTGCCCCCTGTAGGGACACGAGGTGCATTGCATTTAACTCTGAATAAACTGTTATCTGCTTGTGTAACAGAGCAAACACACTCATTGTCACTCTGAGGCCACATTAAGGGTTACGTCACGACTTCAGTTTGCCTGAGCACAGAGAAAACCAGAGGACCCAGGGGAATCCATTTGCAGAGAACATTTATTATTTAAAAATCTGTTATTTTTGTTCTTATTCTGAGTAGTATCATTACTCTAAGAAGTACTGCTTCCAGCCACACGGGGTCACTCATGATCCATGAAAAACTGCAATGCCCAGCCCAATAGACTGCATTGTCTCCAGTGACAGTCTGTCACTCTGTCATTTACAAAGATCTGGCTGGTTCTCTGTCTAATGCATGACTTATCCCTTAAGGTTTATCTCTGAAATGTGAGCTAAAACGGCTAATGGGTGACAGAAAAGTGCTTCTCTTGGTAAATGCATGGCTATGTGACTCACACTACAGAGGCCCAGATTGGGAAAGAGGGGCGTTAACGGCCCTTGAGTGCCCTTGGCTTTAATTGGTCAGCACAAGCTGAGGAAAGCCTTGGATCGCCATGGTTACGGAGCCTCATTCCTGTTACAGCCTGGGAAATACATTCTGCATGTAAAGGTCTATATTAGTTCTGGCACATGTAATACATTAGTGCAGTAACACATGTAAAATCTAAATCGGGATGTGGGGGGTCACAGTGCTGCCCACTGAGCACTGTGCAACTCTTTATAATAATAATAATAATAATAATAATAATAATAATAATAATTGTGTATTCTGACATTGCTGAATCAGAATTATTTTTCATGACAACACGACCGAGGAAGGTAGAATTTGCTTTTGGTACTGCATGGTAGGTAAGGTCAGATCTTTGAACTTTATCCATGACATGAAACAAATATAAACATCACACTGGACAATTGACATGACAAGAAAAAAATGACAACTGCCTCAGCATGTCTTTGGACCGTGGTAGGAAACCCCACGACGACACGGGGAGAACTTGCAAACTTCACACACGTAACCCAGGCAGAGACTCAAACCCAGGTCCCAAAGGTGTAAGGCAACAGTGTCCACCACCATGCCGCCCCCAGAAATAATAATAATAATAATAATAACATCACTAATAATAATAATAATAATTATTATTATTATTATTATTATTATTATTATGTTGTTGTTGTTTTTGTTATGAGTGGTAGTATAAGTCATAATAGTATTTATGATATTTTTAAATGATTTTAGACATTGCTGAATCTGATTTATCACTGAGGAAGGTGCTTTTGATACAGCATC
>JABFDZ020000054.1:9145717-9168167 GCA_019775955.2 Pollimyrus isidori
ATGTGGTAATTAGCACAAAAAGTTGAATCTGGTGTGTTGAACGAGGGGAAACCCAAAAACGTGCAGGGCTCCGGCCCCCCAGGACTGGAGTCTGACACCTGTGCTCTAGCCCCTCTGCCAGTCCGCCTGGTAATAATAATAATAATAATAATTCATTGATAAACAATGTGTTATTAATTAATATATTATTATTGTTGTTGTTGTTGTTGTTCATGTTATTCTCATCATTTTATTATTATTTTTTTGTTATTATTATTATTATTATTAATACTGAGAAATCCTTTTCTCTGTCTTCAGACATGTGTATGTGACACACTCGAGCGCCCATGTGTACCGCTTAGCAAAGTTCCCCATGTGCACATTTATATTAAAAGGCAAGACAACACATTTCAACATGAACTGTTTATTTTTCCGAATAACAAACATTCCCGAGAAGAGACCTGACTGAGGACAGCCCAAAATATCATACAAACATATGAGTAGACGTCCTAGGAGGTGGAGACATCGAGCTCAGACGAGGCAGGTCCGCTGAGTCAGGAGGCATATTTCACCAGAAAGCTCTTCTCCCCAGTCTCTTCTCTTTATTTTCAATGATTGTATATAATTGACTAGGTAGTCGATTTGCCTGTAATTGGAGCTGAGGTGGTTGGACGGGTAGTGGTTGGGGTAGTTGAGGGTGTAGTGGTTGGGGTAGTTGAGGGTTTAGTGGTAGATGTTGTGGTAGATGGTGGGGCACCTGTAGTGGCTGGTGGGGGAAAGAAGACAGCCAGAAGGAGCTGGAAGAGCTGCTCTGATGTCAGGTTGGAAAAGGGGCGCCTTCTTGGAGGAAAAGGGAACCGTCCAGGCATCTGAAGTGAAGATAGAAAGGGTTTCATAGAAGTGGCAAAATAAAAGGGGATGATTCTCTAAGAATGTCAGAAGATCACAGTAACCATGTTGTGTTACTCCAGGCAAGAGCATCACCTAAATTAAATGTGTGTTTGGTCATCTTCAGACAGAGGTGGAAAGTTCAGGTCCAGACAGTTAAAATCCAGACCAAGAGTTGAATCTAAAGAGTCACAGAGAACTCAACCAGTTGGCTGGAGCAAAATCTTGGTCTTGATTTTCACTTTATGAACCTGAATTTTCAACCTCTATGTTCAGGAATCTCAATTATGAGATATCTCTGAAGCTATCGCTGGAAAGCTTGGATATGTGTGTAAGTCTGGAAAGATCCAGCAAAGCTTCTCCAAAAACGGCGCACCCACCTCATCAGAATCGGAGCCAGAGCTGTGCCTTGGTCGGGCGAAACGGTGATGCAGATCTTCAGCCTGAGTGGGCGCACACATCACACGTCAATCATGCACGTCAATCTCACATGTTAACCAGTCTTTCTTAGCGACCCAACTACTAAATGAGGCATACGTTCCACGGTCCTCTGCCAAGATACTTACAGGAAAAGCAATGGAGACTCCAATGAGGAGCATCAAAAAAGCAAGACTCTTCATGATTCACCTGTTGGCTAGAGAAAGCATCCAAACATAAAAACGACATACAACCCATCTGAGTTTAGCTTTTCAGTGCTGCATCAGTACTACAGTACATCAGTTATTATAGGCTGCATACACTGCATACATTCATCTATGCAAATATTAGCTGTTCCGTTATTACCTTTGTTCAGGACGATATCAAATGAAGCTTGATTAATGTCGCTCTGAAGGTACGCAAGCGGCAGTCCTCTTTATATAGACACTAGAGAAAAAGCTGGTTATGATGTCAGAATGGTGACACTTATTAATTGCATTATGCTTAATCCCTCTTACAAATATTTAATATTGTGAAATGCTGAATTGCAGTGTGTGGGAGAGGTTAAGGCCTAATTTGGGAGGATTAATAGCCAACCATCTTTCCTTATCTCAGTCAGTTTTGAGGAAATCTGTGATATTTCCTAAAATCGATCATTACCGGGCACCATGTGCTTATTCCCTTATCACTCATGCAAGAGAACCTCACAGATCAAACTGCGGCTGTGATATGCATGAAATTTAATAGGCATCAATATGACGTCGAGGATTGGTATCACTGCGTGTGAATCCTCCATGAAATCCCTGAAAGAGAAGTGAGTATTTATGAAGCACACTCATGCCTAACTATGATCCCAGTAGCTTGTGAAATACGCCATTTGCTTTTTCAGGTCATGCATGGATGTTGCGCATTACAGTTCTTTCCCAACTGAGATTTCGACTGCTCCTGTTGATGTTTTTACCGTCAGTCTTTAATCACTTAAGGCATGGTATTGCAGAGGAGATTAGATAACTGACAGAGCTGAATAACTGAGTGACTTAACAGTCCCTGTGAGAACAGATGAATCCTCACACCCAGATATACCACCTGAATTAACGTAAAGGTAAATGTTTTGACATAAGAATTATTCTTTAGCATTCTGACTTTCAGTTTTATATTTTTAATTACGTACTATAGCAATGTATTAAGATTATTACTATTTACTACACGTATACCATGAGTTGAATTTGAGAAAATTCTTCTATACACAGCATGTAGTTAGAGTATGGAATAGTCTTAAAGTTAGTGTAGCACAAACTAAAACCCTGGGTTCCTTTAAATCAGTGTTAGATAAGTAACAACTCTGAGCTATTAGTTAAGTTCTCCCCAAATGAGCTTCATGGGCCAAATGGCCCCCTCTGGTTTGTAAATTTCTTATGTTCTTATGAGTGTATTTAGTCGGCTGAGAATTTACAAATGAAAATCAGTGGAGGATACAAAAACATATGTATGTTAAATTTTATAGCTCAAACAATAATAATTTGACGTTGAATGCCAATGAAATTTATTTTTATGTTTAAGTTCATTTTCCTTAATTTCACTTAACATTGCTCTGAAGGTTAGAATACTTAGGCTGTAAGCAGAAGGTCACTAGCTCAAATTTCATGGCCAGCAGAGAGATGTCACCACAGGGCCCCTGAGCAAGACCCCCCCCCCTCCTCCATTTGCCCCAGGTACTGGCTGACCCTGCGTTATAAATTTATGTCACTTTGGATAAAAACGTTTTGCAAATAAATGTAATCCTTCGCTGTGGCATTGGGTGCTTATGGGTTCTCACCAATGGTCTGGCCCCCCCTTCCTTGGTACCCCCTGCTCTCTGGCATGGCCTCATGGCTCACCATCACCTTGTCCCCAGACCGCATAAGCAGTTAAGCAAGACGGGTGGATTTATCGTGGTTTCCAAAAAAAAGCCAGAAGCCCACCTATTTGAAATCTACTCGGCCCTCGGCTTGCTGCCCTCACAGGCTGGCTAATCGCTCTTGCTGTTATGCAGGGCAGTCACGCGGCTCACGCCCAGCTGATAATTGGCACCTGACGAAACTGCACAGGTGTTACTCAACACGTCCGGTCTTGCTTAAAGAGAGCCTCAGCTCAGAGGGCTGCATAGCCCTGGACAGGACACACCAGGTAAGGGTCCTGGCCGCAGGTGTGCATCTCCCGGCCGCTTCTCGGCATGCTAGCAGCATTTTAGCATAGCTAGCTAGCAGTCTGTGGGATATTTGTCTGTAAACTTTACGCCGGCTGTCTTATTTTTGCCATTGGGACAATATGTAGGTAGATGTCAACTCATGAGCATATGGCTTCTGAATGGTTATTGTGACTTATGCATCTGTCTGACCGCTCCTCCATAGAGAACCTCAGACCCTCACTTTTTTCTTGCAGAGATATACACCATCATGAACCTCTTGCTGCTGTTGGCTTTGTTTTTCACAGCTGTTGCTGCAGGGGTGAGTATCTGGGTATTTTGGTGCTTTCTATTGCATGACATCAAACAATCTCTGTTGAGCAGGTGCTCAGATAGATAATCTAATTGAAATGAACCAGAAGAAGTAACTTTGATGAAGACTGAGAAATTCTGGTCCATATATATCTTCAGCCTTCAAAGTTGACCTTAAATAGTCAACTGTCCTGCAGGCAAAGGGCCACATCTTATTACCTTATTGCTAGCTACTTGGATGGTCATGGGAGAGGTTTTTTGACCATAGATCTGAATTACTTCAGTAAAAATGCTCAGCTCTCAGGCATTGTGAATGTAAGGTAATAATTTAATGACAGTCGAATCTTCTGTTCTCAGCCTTTTCCTCCAGGAAAGGGGCAGCCAGGTGATGGTCAGCAAATGGGAGGATCAATGGACACTGGTAAACCAATGGGAGGATCAGTGCATCCAGGTAGACCAAAGGGAGGACCAATGGATTCCAACAGACCAATGGGAGGATCAGTGCATGCAGGTAGACCAATGGGAGGATCAATGGATTCAGACAGACCAATGGAAGGATCGGTGCATCCAGGTAGACCAATGGAAGAATCAATGGGTACAGCCAGACTAATGGGAGAACAAAGCAATCCAGCTAGACCAGTGGGGACAGGGGAAAGGAAACCCCATCTACCAGGGGTAAGGTTTTGATGCATTATGTTGATTACTTTATGTCAGCTATTAGCTCATTAAAATAATACAATTGAACGTCATTTCTTCTGATGTTCAGAAAGAGCAAAGGCCACCCAGGTCTCAGGAATATCTCAGACTGGGGGCTTGGGGTGGAAACATGGGCGGGGAAGGAGCAGATCCTCAGGAATATTGGAGACATCTCACGCAGGTGATCTTGAAATCCCCAACATCCTGTGTGTGATTGAACGGCACGTATAGGAATAAGCAGATGAACAGCTCAGAATGGAATTTTCCTGTAGACTTAATACTCTTCACCACTTTAGGGGGGAGACAGCAGGCAGCCAAACAACTGGGTTCCAGTTAACACCATGCAGGCTTCTGCACAAAGGGGGCCACCAAACAAGCCACCAGGGGGCCATGAAGGTCTCAGGCCAGGGGGCCCTATGCCAGGTCATCCAGATATGAGGAATCCCAACTCCAGTGTAAGTAAAAGGCTTCATCACTTAAGTTCAACATCGGAGGTCTAATAATCAGAGGGGATGGGACCTGATTTTAGGACATCAGCCAAAGAGTCGTCCATAATTCACTCATTGTACATTGGATTTTCCACTGGTGCTGATATTCATTCATGAATACCACCTTGTCAGACAAACTGCCAGACATGTATTGTTATTGTATGACATAATGTATTTAAAAAGCTTTTATCATTATTGCGTTCTAGGATGGTCAGAAATTCATCCCCATCATCAAGGTACAGTTACATTTGCTTACCTTTGAAATGGACACTGCACCTGAGCATATTCACATTATATATTTTTGTTTGTTTGTGTTTGCAGGCAAATAATGTGACCCTGCAGGTAAAAAGCTCAGAGCACTATTTAATTATGAGAAATGCAATTGTCCTTGTGTTACTCATTGCTGTTTAATGCATATCCGACTGCTTCCCCTGTGCAGAATGCCAGCCTGTACCATTTCAAAGAGGTAAAGTTACTTTGTTCTGATTTTCCTTTTATTTGAATAATTACAGATAACGTTTAATAAAGCATGTTGCATGATTATCAAAATATGGGAATTAGATTTTTATAATTTAATTTGCAAAATATTTATGTTATTGTTCTGTTTTTCTTCTTTAATATTTGTTGCTGATTGCATGCTGTTTCATTGTCACAGGGTGAAAACATCTTTTTCCTGCCCAAGGTAGAGAACACATTGCAATGGTCTTTCTAGAATAATCACTCAACATTTATTTCCTAATTGATTATCTGCTGTTTCATTTCTGCCAACTAAATATGCTCTTATTCTTTATTTTCCAGAATCAAGCAGAAGTTCCTCAACCAAAGGTATCTCCTCCAACTTCATTTCCTGACAAATTACTATATTAGTCATGTGACTCTCGTTGGCTTCTGTTTCTATGGCAACATAAAAAAACATCTTGATGGTGGACTAAGTCATTGAGCTGATGAGTAAGTCAATGCTCAGTATTGTGTTGAAACATAATGGGTAAGAATTAACCTCTGGATGTTTCCAGGGAGGGGCAAATGCACCACAGGAGATGGGGGTATGGATAATCTTTTATTCTTTGGTCTAAGCAATGCATAAATGATGTTTTGAGTAAATATCAGTTGATATATTTTTAAGTGTTCCATCCTCCTTTTCAGTATGGATATGGATTATACGGCCTTCAGGTAGGCTACCCACTCTCAAACAACATCTCGAGAGTCTCAGTGTTTATCGTGCTGTATTATGAAGCAGCCGTTCAAATGTGCATGATCCTGTGTTTCATCTCTTTACTTTCAGCCATACCTGAAGGTTTACTATAGCTCCTCATCTCCGGTAATTCCATGTGATTTTTAAAACGTTTTTTATTGAACACCATTCATTTTAGCCGCAGTATCTGTTTCTGTTACCGTTTGCAGAATCATACCATTTAAACAAAGTAACTGTCTCTCGGTCTTGTCCTATGAAAGCATAATAACATTTTTGAAATAGATGCTTTTTGATGCTTTAGTGACTTGGTGTCAATATTTGTAGCCTCCGCATCTATGCATATACACCTCTCGTATGTGTTTGTTTGTTTGTTTCAGCAAACAGTTTCGTACGAATATGGGATTTTAAGCCCTGTAAGTAAAGCAGCTCTTGTTTCCAAATTTTGGTAAATTATACATATAGAAAATACACAAGAAATGAGAGTGCATTGTTTCTACCAGGATGCACAATTAATTGCAATTAATTGGCCAGAGCAGCATGTTCTGCACCGGCACTTAGCACCTTAATATAGGTGGTTTGTTGATACCCTACAGGTAGACAAAATAATTTATGTGTGTATCAGATACATGCGTTAACACATAAGGAAAGCAAAATGCAGCTTTTCAGCCCCCAAATGCAAACATCAGACTCCACTAATATCTACAAGAGAGCATATCCCAGAGGGTCATTTGATGCTTCTTCAGTACCTGTCCAGTTCAGTAAACCTGTACTCATGAGACTTTAGGATCAGGAATAGAATTTTAGACTGCTTTTGGCATGGTAAGTAGGTTCTGTTCAACCTAAGATGTACTAGTGGCAGTCTTCTAATCATGTTCTCCTTTGTCTTTCCACAAAGATCCCAGCATTCCTAAAGGTAAGTTAATACCCAGTCCAGGCGATGATGGAAATGTTGGGCCATGAATTTATTTGTGTCTCAAAACTGAAGTATACTACCAATGTTTTAGGCCGAGGCGGACTACGACTCTGACGTCTAAGAGGTTGGAAAGAGAGGTAAGGTGTCACTTATTACTGATCATCACCGCAGACTTCTGAGGCTCATTTTTATTTAATATTTGATATTGAAATTTCTCCAATGGGTAAAACGCTCAGTAAAAACCACCCAAGAACTAACTGAGTAGTTTTTTTTTAATGAATGTCAGGCTCAAATCCTGTTTGACCAATAACCTGCCGCGTACCACATAAAAGACTCTCAAACTTTATAAAGCTATCTTCAAGGTTCAGTCATTGTTTTTAAATGCTTGTTTGTTCTTCTGTTTGTTTCCTTGTACAGAGTCATTGCCTGAGGAAAAACTGACCAAAAAAAACTGAAAAAAAGAAATACTTAATTGGAAATGTTTCATGGCTTGAGTAGTCAGATATGTATAGCCAGATATATGCTAATAGTTTTGGCTGGGATTGAGTGAGTTTGTTGTGGCAGAATAATAGCTAGTCCTGTTTATCGCATGTGTATCTCAAAAGCTCATTTAATTGTAGCCATTAAAATTTTCTGCAAAGCACATAATAGTGTCTGACTGTCTTGTTTTTTAGTGTTTGAGCATTGTGGGACAGAGGTGCTGACGGCATGTTTTTTTTAAAAAACAGATTTTATTGAGGAAAGAACAACATTAAATGAGATCTGGGACTCTTTAAGATGCTGCTATTTTGGTAAATTGCCATAGAAATGTAAGACATTATCCAAACCCAGACTTTTCTTTACAGGTAAATGCTTTCTTGTTCTGGTATTATAAGTTACTATTATAACAATCGGTAGTGAAAAACAAAAAATCAGATCAATGTAAATTTTAGGGTAAGACGGACCAAGGTTGTCAGGTTATGGTGGGAACATCTTTCTGGAAAAGATCGTATGAAATAATTACAAAGGCAAGCACAGGATGTCTAATGATGTCTCATTTGTAAATACCATCACGTTGTGTGAGAAGTAGTTTATAACTGTCAAGGCAAACAAGTGCTACATGAAACATAAAGCAAAATAACGTGGGTCCATAATTTAGGAAACATTCACCTCCCAAGAGTTCCTGTCATTATTTCATCCTACAGTTCGAACACAAAGGAGGGGTTTGGAACCTGAGTATAGAAAAAAGGCACATGAATGAGGAAAACTGGAAAAACTGGGAACATGATCGTGAATAATATCCTACATAGATAGATAAACGGGCCCCTAGAGTATCATGATAACAGGGTGACATCACTTAGGCACCTTACCTCTGTGCCTACAGAATCTCCACGTCTGCTAGGAGTAATGTCTGACCCCGTTCCAAAATCTCTGTTAGTATTTCCCTACAGAGGGAACATCAACCATTACTGAAGCTGTTATTATAAAAAATAAACTGCTAATGACATTTCACTGGTGTCAATCTGTGCTGATCATATAAAATCACAAAGAAAAAAAAACATGTGATCTGTTTGTGCATCATGCTATGAAATGTTAAAGTATTTAGAATCTATAGGTGAATAATGCCAGCCTAAAATTAGCTAGGGACAGCCTGAAGGCCGAACAGTATGACTGGGAACAGGACCGACCCACGTGGTGAGCTCATACCTGCAGGAGATTTGGTATTGGAGTCGTCTGCTCCAGGTTCTGCCTGCTGTTGGGCTGGGATGGTTGTTGCTGGACCAATGAAGGATTCCATTGTGGGTATCCATATGGAAAATAGTAGGGGAAGCCCTAGAGAAGAGATTAATCGCGGAGGTTTGTGTTCAATAAACGTGCTATGGTAAATGTTGCGCCTCCATGTTTCTTGGCAAAAACTGGTACTCAGGTGTCAAGGCTCTTGTCAGACCTAGATTTCGGTATGGATGGTAGGGAGGTGTCCTTACCGATACTATGGGAGTACGGTGTGTGCTTAGTGAAGGTGAGGGGTTCAGGGGCTGATTTTGTCCATACTAATGCTTAAACTAAACATATGCCCTTAGTCAACAGACACCTAAGATCATTTCCTCAGAAAATAATGAGTCTCTCTCAGATAATAGCTAATTTGTTTCGTGGTTAATCATGTGTCCGGCAGTACCTGTCCTCCAGGTCGTTGAGGAAACAGAAAGGAAGGGTAATACTGGGGAACAACCTGAAGGAGATGGAGGAAGTTAGAGAGGAGACAAAAAGCACTCAAGGTGGGATGTATTTAGGGTTACAGAGTCAGCCGCAGCGCACCTGGTTAAAGCCTTGCTGGGGTTGCTGGGCGACCGTAGCGTCGAGTGGAATGCCGGGCTGCTCCTGTTGGGTGGGGGGCAGGAATCCTGGGGGCACTTGGCTAACCTGAGCAGGAAGCTGCACCGGAGGGGCCTGGGACAGGAAGGGTCCTGCCCACTGAGGGTTTAAGGGCAGTAGCTGGGGGGGGAAGCCCAGGTCAGCCGGTTGGAGTCCAAAGGAGGACAGGAACGGTGTTGTCTGTGAGGAAAGAAAGCAGGAAAAGGGGAATAAGCAGAGCTTCCTTGATACATATGCTCATCATTTCTTCTCTATAATCAATCTAGGAGATTCAGATGGTGACGCACCTGTCCTTGAGCAAAGCCGATGCCCGAGACCGTCAGACCATTGAGTTGTACAATCTGGGGGACAAAGGAGAAGAAAACATGTTTAGGTAAACGTAAGGCAAAGGAGAATCAAGTGTTTACTTTTAAGCGTGATGGGTGTGATATAAATCAATGAAGAACAAAGTTAAAATAATAAAATTCATTTGGGGTCCCTTGGAATTCGTGAAAACCAATCAAAAACAGCACTGGGGAAAGGGGAGAAGTGCTGTACCTCATTACTGTTACTCGCTAGAATTCCAAATTGTGGTCGCAGTATCTGAAAAGACACAGAAAGTATTAAGTATGTATTCATGTTTCATGCCAGCAAAGGTAAATATATATTTAGCTACAAAGAATTCTGTAAAGAAATAGCAGTACTTACAGGCATCGCCATGCACTGACTCAAGAGACAAGAAATGATTGTCACGATTTTCAGCTTCATGATTTCCCTTTAAAGCGAACGAGAGATTATTAATTATATAGAATAACAAAGATTCTCTTCATAAACAGGAGAAATTGCCACCTTTTCACCATGTGAAGTGAAATTCCTTGCTGGACACCTTCGCTTTTTAAACTTGAACTTTTTCCCGCGTAGCCAATCAGCTCACAGGCCTAGAGGCTGTGACACATGGGTGACATCACCATGCTGGTCTGGAGGCCCAGACAGCTCACCACCAGCACGGGTTGGCTGTCCTGCGGCCAATTACAGCCTGCCTCTGCACCAGACGGTACCTGTAACTTCTACTTAGGTGGGCTGAACTAGGCTTTTTTGTTTTCATGTGTATAAGATCAGGTGTCATTCAATTTTCCAATTTTTCCATTTAATTAGCCAGTAATGTACCAAAGGGTTTCAGTCTTTCTACATTTACTCTTCTACTCCTACGGATCAGACCAACCGTCCAAATTCCATGGCTGCTTCTATGTAGTACAGGGTCATGGAGAATCCAAAGCCAATCCCAGTAAATATGGAACATATATCCATTTATTAAAGCAAGTGCACTATGTTATCTTGAAATAAATTCAGGCCTGTTTATATAGTGATATTTGCCTTTTTGTATAGGTTTATTTCCATGTTCACATCTTGTATATACTGGAGTATTAGACAGAATGGTGAGCGTTGATTTCTTGACCTGGGTTTGGATTTTCACATGATGCTTGATATGAGCTGTGATTAAGGTTACCTAGCAATTAGCTAGAGGTCTGGAAGGTGGCACCCTGGAAAGGTATACTGCAGTCGCAGCAGATATTTCCCACATCCTGTTGCTAGAGGTCTGCGCATCACCATGGAGACCTACTAAGGTGTTGCACAGTCATGCCGTAATCCATGATTGCGGTGTTACATCAATAACTGGCAGCGAGTGCGCTTAGAATTTTTCAGACAAGAGTTTTTAGGGATTACCACGGCTTGCTGGAAAGTATGCTGCAAGGACGTCACCACAAGACAGGGGGCGCACTACCTGAGAAGATTTACTGCAACCTGTACATTACGAGATTAAGACATATTCTGTCCTATTTTAAAGTGATTTGCTGTACAAAAGTTATCCATATTCAAAAGCCTAGGTGCTGTTTTGTGTTCATTTTGTAACACAGAATTTTAGCCTGAACTTAGCTAAATACAAATGATTTGCATTCCAAACTACTGAATCAGTATTGAACACAAGGGTACGAGAGTCATGCTGAAACAGTCTGATCCTTTACAGGGTATTATATATTATACTGTAAATAAACCCTGTTGTTCTGAATTTCTGTAATAATTAGAATAACATTACGCATCATCTCTGTGGCTTTCAGCACGTTACCATACAAAAAAAGGAAGCAACATTATCTAGACACCCCTCTGTGTTTGCATTCTACTGTATGTTTCTGGCATGCCTGCTTTAAACGGACATGGTAAAGAGAACAGTGCCGTATGAATCAAGTGCACTTTATTGAAATTTAAATTCAAAATAACTTTATTTGTCCTTGAGGCGCAATTAAAGCCACACAGGTCAGTTGAACAAGGACACAATGACGTAAAGTGTAACGGTATTTATGACATTCTACCCAAGATGCACTTCTGTACGAATCAAACCTGAAAAATGTTTTTATTTTTATTATGGGAGGTTTTTCTGTAAATCGACTTGACATCAAATTGGGCCGTCAGTTTTAGCACTGTGACATAGAACACATCTATTCCAACTGATAGATTTTGTCTGCAAAGGTTTACCACTAGGGGGGAGTGTCGCTCAAATTTTACGCAGCATTTCAAAGCAAGAGCATTCCAGCTAAAGAAAATCAAACATCAGATGTCTACATGTTCAAAACCATACATGGAGCCACCACTGAATATGCGAGCAGTGTTTTTGTAACATGCAAGCACGTTGTATATTAACATACCACTAGATATCACGTGCGAGTGAAAATATCTCACCACACTTATAACTGATCTTCCTTCCTTATGTGAGAGGGTCAGCAGTTTACAACTTAAAAAAATGTTTTAATCTACCATGCATCATTTCATCTTGGTAAATGATCTTTAGATGTCAGAACTGATTTTTGACCTAGATCAACACCTCTACTCTACATGTACACTTGTTAAAATGTACATTGATGTGCATTTAAAAATTTATATAGTATATAGTTAGAGAAAGTCCATCAAACTATGAAACATGGTATTAAGCCCTTAAAAAAATCAGTATCTGCTATTTTTGTGAGCAGTGTTGGCCAAACCAGAGTATGTGATTGCTATACTCCTACAGTACATTACAATATTGCTGTAAGTGATCACTACACTATGACACTGTAAATTTATATAATCTGATATAACTAGAGCTGTAAGTGATTACTCTGACATTACTATAGAGCTGTAAGCGGTTACTATTTCTTTAGATCTGTAAGTGATTACTATACTCTGACATTACTGTACAGTTGAAATTGGTTTAGCAAAAGCGCCAGAAGAGAGAAAACACAAGGCATTGTGGGATATTTGACCATTTATTTGACATCGTCAAAGACTTTCACCACATAACATAATGCCCAAACTGAAGCTTTAGGGAGACAGTTATTTTGTCTTTATTCAATTACAGTGAGCTATCTTGAGTTCTATTACAATTCCCGTGTTCCTTCTATCCCGTCGGCTCACCGTGCTGGAGGGCCCTCCCTAAGGAGGAGAGGGTGGACATTATTAAGCTTCTGACTCTCATTGAAAGCTGAGCATTTAGCACGTAAATCTCCATGGCTCTGTGTTAATATCCGTCACCGTCTAGTAACCCGATATGCACCTGATCTTTAAGCGCTGCTTAAGAGAGCCCCACCCTCAGTTGGCGTTGGCATTATCTGAGTTGGAACCTAAAGGGATAAAAATGACCATATATCAACTGTGTACATTCATTTTAGAGCACAGGCCTACAGTTTAGAACGCTGCTTTTCTGAAAACATCATTTCCCAGGAGCACAGAAGCTACCAAATACTTGTGCCACTGAAGGACATTAAGGGACTGGAAACAGCCAAAGAGTGATTTGTAATGTACCTCATTGCTTGTAGACAAACTCCCTCCATAAGTCATCCTGGGAGCGAAACGCTGTGGGAGTGAAACAAGGAATTCTGGGGTTACCATTTAGCATGTTAGCATTTATCACTAGTGGTTACCATTTAGCATGTTAGCATTTATCACTAGTGGTTACCATTTAGCATTAGCTCCAAGTGGTGGGGTGCTTCTGCCATCACAGGTAGCTAGGTATTTATGCTTTGCTAATTTATTTAATTATTTATTCTCCACATTTCTTGTCAATAAAGCATTATTATAATCCTAATTATTAAACAGAGCAGTTGAAATGGATCATCCTTCACAGTAAAGGAGAACCTCCTTTGTTTTCCATATCACTTCCTGAGTCCATCTTACCTTATATATCCGCGTACGTGGAGCTGGGGTCATGGCCTGCTGTCCCATCTGAACCCCATCCCAGCCTGGACCTCCCTGTGCATGGATATTTCAGCTATAACCTTAACATCGAATGGGCAGTTTCTCTCATGCACAGCCCTGAGAATTATTCACTTACAAAATCGGTTTCAGTTTAATTCAAATTATTATTTAGTGAAATATATCTGTGTAGAAAATGTGTTCACATGCTGAGAGTGATATTCCATTCAGCAATCCTACATATTTGCTTAAATGATATGAGGTTAGATTACATATATTACATCTGTAAGATTACAGAGTGATCTTATTGAATTAACTAGAAAAAACGCAATTAAACCAAGACTGTTATAATGATGATTACAAAGTGCCTTGTGATCTTCATAAGGCTTGACTACAGCCCTCAGAGGAAAGAGGAAGTGACAGTTTGAATTACCATAGCTTGCTGCTGGGCTGGGTTGGCTTCTCGTAATAAGTTTGGTTGTGGTGCAATGGGATAGTTCGGTGATCCCTGACAGGACAAAATTGTACCTGATATAGTAGGTGCAGTGACTGATTTTTGATTGGATACAGGCTGTGCATAGTGACACATTGATTTACCCCATTAGCTGGAGAGACCATTTGTCCCGGCAGTGACTGCTGCAGCGGCAAACCGGGATTCGGGTTGACGGGAACCATATAAGGCAACTGTTGTTGTGGGAGTCCATTGGGAGCATAAGGAATGCCGTAGGGTTGAGATGGGATCATGGGGGATAGTGGAACGCCCGGAAGCATCTACAAAGAGGCAGGATCTCAAGCAATAAGCCAAGTCATCCATTATAGAAGCATTTACAAGACCTAACTTTGTGACATCGTAACTGCAAACGTGAGCGATTATTTATGAACTGCAGAGCCATTATTATGACAATTTGTAGCTTCTGTTGCACAACAAGTAACATACTATGATTGTGTAGCAACACAAAGGTTGTTGGTTCAAGTGCCAGGAAGCACACATGAATTGTATCACTTTTCTCTACTAGAAGTAGCTTCAGACAAAAGCATCATTAACAAGTCTCTCATTAAGACCCGTGGCTGGGATACTCACCTGAGGGTACTGGGGCTGGAGGTATCCCCCTACCATGTACCCTGGGTTCAGACCCCCTGGCATCATTCCCCCATTGAATCCTGTGAGCAGTCTGAGTTTCTGAGCAAGAAGATCCATTTGGTTTACATCCGTACAGATTTTCTCATTTCAGCCCCATTGTATATAGATGATGAGAATGAATGGACCTACCTTCCCAAAACTGACCTAGAAGTGAAAGAGAATAATGGTAAGTTTCCCGGTCCAATGAAAAAGACTCTTTTCCGCATCCGTGACATGACTTGTATCATCCCTAGTTACTCACTTGAAGGACGATAGCAGTGAAGATCATCAATGCTGGAATCTTCATTTTTCAGGCTGCATGAAGCAAAAATAACTGACAATGTTATACTCATACACTGAGGTACGACTTGCTAAAGACGCTGAACATCTTAGACCTACTTGTAGAGTTGACTGAGTTCTCTGTTCTGGTGTTCGATTCTCCGTTCTGTTTTCCCTGCTGATTTCGAGGGAGCAAGTAGGTCGGACTGCCAAAAGGAAGAGTAAAATGAGTTTTTATAGGATTCTGGACATTGATAAAGGTGATAATTAGCTCATGGCTGAGCTGGCAGGGAGCACCAGCTCATGTGGCCTTGTGTCCTGCCATGTCCTCATTAAACACAACAGCATCATTGTGTGTGGGATTACATTAATTACAGGGTTCAGGCCTATGGGGGCGGCATGAAAAGCCCCTAATTTGTGACCACCAAGCCTGGACAAAAGTGCGGCAATCCGTGGCCGTTCAGGTTGATCCAATCTGGTCAGATTCACTGGTATCACTGGGAGCAGAGCATGTTGGATTTAGGATTGCCTGGAATGCTGCAGAGGTCTCCAGAGAGGTGTTTTTACCTGGTGCTCTCGCCTCGGCTTGTTTCTGGGGGTGTTAAGAAACATTTTATGGTTCTTTGACTTAGTGGTTTGAAGATTACTCCTGCTGAATGATAGGGGTGGTGGTTTGTGGCTCAGCAAGTTATGGTGATTTACTTGAGATTGGAAGGTCATTGGTTCAAATCCCGTGGTCAGCAGAGCGATTTTCCCATTGGACCCTTGAGAAATGCCCTTAAACACAAACGCCTTCTCAAAAAATGTACATCACTTTGGGTTAAAGTATCTGCAAAAAATTCAAATGTAACAAAGTGAACAAATTATATAGTTTGATTTAAAATGTCTATATTTCCAGTGCTCCCCCAATACTGCTCAGGAAAAGCAATTGTAAGACGGATGTGTGTGGTGTCATCTATATATAGTTTGTTTACTTTAAAAGTAAGTGTGGCACATGTGACAAATATGCAGCATTTTTATTGGAAGCTTATTTTTACTTCTTCAGGAAGTGACTTTCTGATTAGCCTCGTGTTTCTGAGGGGCCCAGTCGTCCTGATCGTGGTTTGGTGCTGCTGTATCCTTCTGGGTTCAAGATGGGCCCACGAGCTTTTCTGTGAGCCTCAACGACATTTAAAATAAGTCTGTGATTATAGTTTTTAGCTCCACAGCGGTCTGCAATGTTAGAAAGTGTTGTAATTATAGCGGTTAATGACTTGCTTCTTCAACTTCCTGCCTCAGAAATAGCCTATGGTATGGATGTTTAATAAGGTTAATACGATTGAATATGGCAGCTTAATGCATTGTCGTAATGTCACTGTCAGAGTAATACATCAAGCTTCAAACTGAACGGATGGAAAATACCATCTCACACGATATGACGGATGTATGTATACAATTGTTAGTAACATGGACAAAGAATTCACAGAATAAGTATTACAATGTCTTCTTGTATACATTGCATGTCATTTTATTTAGGAATGTATCTGATTATTTGGTTAACTTTTGTCTTCTTTTCTGTAGATTGTTTTCAAGTAAGTACAGGAATTATATTTTTTTTACACTTTTGCATTTATACCATCATATTGCATGGTAGTAGGTCAATACTGTGGCTTAGTGAGAAGCAATGTGCATTTCATTTGTACCCTCAGCTATGCGTGAGTTTGCATGTTATTCCTATGTCTGCATGGATTTCTTGAGAATATACCTTTTCCTTCCTCAATCCAACAACATGGTGCCAAATGAATTGCCAGTGTCTGATTGGTCAGATAACTGGCTGTAAAAGATGGATGGATGACATTTGATTACTGATGCAGATGTATGGGGTGACTTTAGTGTAATGATAATTAATGTGACAGGTTACATAAAGATGCTTGGATTTCCATATGTGCTGCATCAACGCTTATAAAATGTACATATTCACAGACAATGTTCAGAGTGTATGAACTGGTTTATTAAGACGTCACATTTGGTGCCATTTCACACTTTTGGGGTGTTGATCTACAGTAGTACATTTTTACAAAAAAAATGAAATCGATCAAAACTGTTCAAACAGCAGTTATGAATTTAGTGACAGTATAATTAGCAAGATGAGTTCCACTGTAGAGTGTTGACCAACCCGGTCAACTCAGATATTGGTGAGAACTTCATCATCCAAATAATCTCCAGACCCTGAAGATTCCTCCACTGTTGGTCTCTCTTGCCAGGGAAGAGTCTGTAAACAAACATACTAGTCGATATGTAAGTATTTCATAGTGCTGGTTTTAGTGTTAAACAGTAATGAATGTTTCATTTGAAAAATCACATGTAGACTTGAGATCATCATCATACAGCACGCACTCTTACATTTTGCTTCTCTGGGAACTGGTCTATTTCCGGAATGCATGGCTTTCTTTCAGGTGACAGTATCAGAAGCTGTGAAGGAGTTAGTGTATCTGAATGTGTTAAGGCAAGATTCCGGATTTTGGGGGTAGGTTTCTGAGATAGATGGAGAGATGTGCTTGAGAGACACGGTACCTTTAAGACCTCAGCCAGGGTCAGGCGTGCATGGGGAACTGGGAACGTCTGAGAACAAAAGTGTGGGTTTTGGGCTTCAGTTGTGGTTGTGAGAGTAGTAATGCCGACGAAAGAATTTCAGGTTTTGGGGAAATAAATACCGATAACGGGACTCACCTCTGGTTCCACTGGGCCGGGTGTTGGAACCGAATCAGCGGGAGCTGAGCGCTGAGGAGGACAGAAGAGCAGCAGTGAAATCAGGGGGCAACCAAGCTGGCTGGGCGACAGACACAGGATCCTGATGACATCACATCTCCGCCTAGCTGGTCTTCATTCCCCATAGCCCTGGAGGTAGCATCACCCAGCTGTATGCATGAAGGAGGTGTATTTGAGTAATGGTGGGGGTAGGGGGGCGGTCATACCTTGACCATACGAGCTGCATTTCCTGCTCCTTCGGCCCCCATCATTGGCTGCATGATGGTATTTCCGGCCCCCAATGGGAGAATCTGGCAGGAAACATCAAGAGCCAACATCACTGCCCCCATATTCTTCTGATTACAGCATTATTCCTTAGATAATTATATATGATCTTTTCATGCATTAACTTGTCTGTCGATAACTTTTCAGTAGGTAATGGTGCTCAGGACAGCCCAAAATCGTAGGGGTACCCATATGAGCCCCCACACACATGC
The DNA here is from genome assembly GCA_019775955.2 of Pollimyrus isidori. Taxonomy (NCBI): domain Eukaryota; kingdom Metazoa; phylum Chordata; class Actinopteri; order Osteoglossiformes; family Mormyridae; genus Pollimyrus; species Pollimyrus isidori. The sequence goes on from JABFDZ020000054.1 coordinate 9,163,945, forward strand.
AGGTTAGGGGCAATTTGGAGTCGCTGGTTGCCCATTAAAACGGGGAGAGAATGTGCAAACAGTCCAGACGCTGAATGGATCCAAATCCACAAGCCTGTTTAGTGTTTTTCTTTGTGTTACCTGTATCACCTGGCCAGGATTCAGCACAGGACCCTGCAACCCCCCCTGGGGCACAACAGCAAACAGGGGGGCCACCTGGGAACACAGCCAGCACTGTAAAACCCCGTAAACAAAGGCAGTAGCACAGGTGGCCAAATTACATCAGACTGTAACACACCTTTGACCCGCCTCCTTGGCCCAAAGGACTCACCCCATTGGCTGGCTGCATTTGAGGGACGGGCAGCTGTGGCTGAGCCATGGGGAACGCCAGAGCCTGCTGCAGTCCCATGCCGGGCACCAAGGGCATGCCAGCCTGGCCAATCGGAAGGCCCGACTGTGGGATAAACATGGGCTGGCCAATGGGGATCAGCTGTGGCACGGACACGCCCATAAGGGAACGTCACAGAGCACCGGATTAGTATAATAACATATTTATAGCATAACAGAGGAGAACAAAAACAATCAACAGCCTCAGGATATGTGGGAGCTGTTCTGAGAATGATCAGATTAGATCCGCGGCCTTCTTCAGACCTGTCCGAACTGGGCCTGTCCGAGCTGGGCCTGTCCGAGCTGGGCCTGCCCGTTTAAAAGCATTCCGTTCCCAGCACCGGGATTAAGTCCATTGGGAATGACAACGCCATTCGCTGCTCCTGCGTTTGCAACGACCGCCTGCAGAAGACAGGGCTCACAGTGTCTGTCTCTCTGTCGCGAGACGTTACAAAAGATACAAAAAAATGACACGGTGCGATCCATACCTCCGCACTCGACGTCTCATCAGCTTCAGCCTGGAACTGAGGGAAAGGTGAATACATCAGAACTTCAAGACACACAGAGGCAAAAAGATTAACACCAGAACGTGAAACTCACCAGAAGCACCACCATCGGCAAGAAGAAGAACCAGCCACAGATCATGGTTTGCCTTCTACACAGGAAGAGGAAGATCAACACAAACATAAGCAAGACGGCCATTTTACAAACATCAGCTACACATGGTTATTAATAGTCTATAGTCTCATTTACAGACAGAAGGTTTAACCTAATGTTCAGCTCACACACCAACAGAGAGCAATGCATGGAAAGAAATTAATATTTAATATTAATTACTTTATTTTGATGATGCTCAGTGAATACCTGGAGATGGATGTGAATGAGCAGTTAGTCTACCTCAGGCTAGTTCCTTGTTCCTGTAATATGACATCAGAAGCTGAGCTATATTCCCTGCAAGCTGCCCTTTTAAAACGCTCCTCGTATTCTCCACCAGCCGAGACCCAATCAGAGCTCTGCTCTGGCTGCTGAGTCATCCTGGCATCGCCATCTTTGATTTGACCACACCATGGACTTGGCCAATCGGCTTGGCCCATTGTGGTCCTTCAATGACTGTAACCATTTAATGAGTACTGCTGCAGGGAGTCCCTGATACTCCAGTGTCTTCTGTGCCTGTTTTCCTGATTGCACTGTAATGTCCGTGCGAACATGATGGTTGTGTCTGGATTAGTGGGATGGATCAGAACTTCACCAGTGACTGTGGCCAACATGCCCCAGCTTAAACCCTCAAAATATCTACCTGGAGTGGTGACATCATCGACCTCTAATCGCGTTTGTACATTAGTCATCTCTAGCTCTCATTGCACTCACTCACTCACCGAGAGTTCTCAACATTTTCAAAAAGTAACTGTTACCTGCCCTCATTTGAACATTTTTTTTCCATTCTTTTTGTTATTTTATTGTTGTGCTGATTGATAGCAGCCGTGTGCGCCTGAACCCAAACCCAGGCCCGAGATCCTCTGTTTCTGTTTAGTTCCCCACACACTGCAGCATACACCAGTACATAAGACATTTACAAACGAGAGGAGGCCATTTAGCCCATTAGCTCATTTGGGGAGAACTTAACCAATAGCTCTGATTTAAAGGAACCCAGGGTTTTAGCTTCTGCTACACTAGTAGGGAGATTCCATATTGCAACTACACACTGTGTAAAGAAGTGCTTCCTCAAATTCATTTTAAGATGTTCTCCCGCTAATTTACACTTATGGCCACAAGTTCTAGTATTTAAACTAATATTGAAATAGCCATTTGGCTGAACAGCATCCAGACCTGTTACAATCTTGTAGACCTGGATCATGTCCCCCCTTAGTCTCCTTTGCTTGAGGCTGAACAGATTCAGCTCAGCTAACCTCTCCTCATAAGACATTCCTTTAAGACTAGGAATAATTCTTGTAGCCCTTGGATTGAACAAAATACCTTTATTAGAAGGGTTAATTTAAGGAACAACTTGGAACTGAAAAGTTGTGACAGGAGTAATGGAATATGTTTACATGTAAACATTGACTTAAAGTCTACAACAGATGCAGTAACACCAAGATTATCAGTAAAAGAATTTAAGGTGACAAAGCAAATTAACCAAAAGGAAAATGAGAGAACATCTGTATAAAACTGCATTAATCTACAGCAGTAAGTATTAGGATTCGCTCACTCATCCATCTAATTCAAAAACCTCTGACTCATCTGTGGCATCAGATTAAATTCAGTCCATTCAATACTGACTCGTCATTATCCTGCGGTACTGTATTCCTCAACACAGACACACACATCTGTATGTGTTTACAAGCAAAATCCATGAATTTTCTAGAACATTAAAGTAACACATTATTCCATATCATGTTATTCCTCCTAAAGCCACATGCTTTGAATTTACCTAAAACATTTCTTCAAGCATACTTTCATACTCCGTCTGTTAGGAGAGAAAACGAGACAAATTACTCTCCTCTTTTATCCCATCCCACCATCGGATCACGTGCAGGAAGAAACACTGATGAAGACCGAGGGTCTGAAGTTAGATCAGCAGGTTTGTATCCATGTCCGCTGTCGGGAGAAAAGACAGGAGGGCAAAAATCAGAGTGAGACTGTGGCCACAGTGCAATAAAAGGGGCTTAAATAAGTCGTAATGATTATTTCATGGGCAGCACGGGATGCAGGTAAACCGTGTTTCTATAATACACAGCTGGAAGTTACTGTAGATGAAGGCCAGACCACACCGCGTTCGGGTCGGGAGGGTGGGACTTCATCAACTCTTACCATCCCTGATCCCCAGGCAGCGGCCCCACCCCTTGAAGGACACCAGGCCATCCCTGTCCCTGTCACATTCTCGGAAGAAGCGGGAGGCGCAGTGCTCCATGGGGACCGACAGCGCCCTCAGCTGGGCCAACTCTGTGTGGCAACGGAGCCTGCCCAGCACAGGAGACGGAGCCAGGGTGAGAGCCTGGGGGTATCTGCTGATGGACTTCGTGTCCTTAGAGTTTTTACTTATGCTATTTCTGTTATTTTTCTACCTAAATTAACTATTGTTCTATTTATCCATCACTATGCTACCGGTCAAAGACCCCCCAGAGATTAATAAAGTTCGAATTTAGCATGGCTTAGCTCAATAGCAAAGCCAGAAATGAAAACATTGGTGGATCAGCAGAAAATCGGGTGGGCCAATTCACTTGGTGACAAAATTACACCACAGACTCAATTACATATGTTTTTAATCCATTTTTTTAATGACCCATGGAATTACTAAGAGCAAATGAACAAAGAGAAAGAAAAAAGTATTAGGATATCAACAGCACATTTCTTCTGACTGATTTATGTAGGCATATACCTGTCAGACAACTATTTTATAGTACTGTACAACACAATGTAAATGCTGAAATGGTGCACCTAAGTTCCACTGGCTGCAGTAGCCCTAGCCTAGCTTAGCCTAACCTAGGTTATTGCATGTGAGGCAAATCATGTCTGGAGCCCATGCAGGCATTTGATGCTCGATCATCTGTCCCAGTAGCTACCTGTCCGTAGGGTGCTTGTCCATCTGAGCAAACTGCCAGTGCATGAGGTATATGTACGGCCAGTAGTTTGTCTCAAAGTCCAGGACCAGCATCTCCATGGAGTGCTCCCCTGCGTGGAGGCGCCTTTCGCTCGCAAATATCTTCTGTACCTGCAGTGTGATTGGACAAGGGGGGGTTCTGGCTCAGCCCCCAGATTATGTAGGGGCCGTGACTCGGCATTACACACTCACCTAAAGGATTATTAGGAACGCCTGTTCAATTTCTCATTAATGCAATTATCTAATCAACCAATCACAT
>JABFDZ020000054.1:9175102-9196302 GCA_019775955.2 Pollimyrus isidori
ATTATCACCCCCCCCCCCCCCCCCACATAAGCTAAAATTTCCTCAGCTTCTCAGGCCCAGCGTGAGTATTTGTTTTAGCGTGAGTATTTGTTTTAGCGTGAGTATTTGTCTTGCCTGTAAAGGCTATCATTCTGTGTGAAGGCCATTTCCATCCGTATGCATGCTGAACTTCACACGTAACCAGGGGCTAGATTCCAAATCCCAGGGCCCCCGCACATCAAAATATAATCTCAGCTGGCATGTCCCTGGGATCCCTGAATTGTTCAGGCTTCCCACCCCTCCCGTAACATCTGCATAGGCATAAATAAGGTTACTCAGTCACCATGACGACGGGCACTGAGATGCATTGAGGGTCGGGTGGTTCTGAGAAAACAGCTCGAAGAGGGGGTTGAGTAAGCACACGGCGGCTTTGAGTCTCTACAAGGCCAGTACCCCCATCAGGAAGAGGCAAGGACAACCCCCCCCCCTTCACAAATACCCTGCCTGACAAAGATGATAAATTACTCCTCATAAGTCTCCTGGGAATGTTAGCCCTTTCTTTTCATTTTAAATCAAACATCAAGTCAACCCAATATTGACATTTGTTCTGTTGTGAGGTTTGGTATGGAGGGTTCGGCTTGTATCTGCATCGGCTCTGTCTAACAGCACAAACCACGGAGCGGCTGCGTTTTTGGTGTCATGCAGCTATTAACTGTCATCTTAGCTACGTTTGTCACAAGTGTTGTAGTGGATGAGTCAGCATTTAATGTGTGGAAGCTTTTATTCTTGTTAAGAAAGGAGGTCCAGCAGCAGGTATAATTAAGATGCAGAGCGTTTCATTCCAACAATCTCGTCTACCCTACAGACAGAAACTGTAATTCAGGTGCATATAGTCACAGAGAGTGGGGACAGCCTGTGCTCAGCTTTCAGATAAAGCTACAGGTAATCCATCACGGAGCGCGCACTTCCAGCGTGTCGGACATGTAGAGCCCGCTAAAGCTACAGGTAATCCGTCACGGAGCGCGCACTTCCAGCGTGTCGGACATGGTGGGACTGAGCGGATGACGGGCTCCAGATGGAAGTGAGAACTTTGTCCCAGTGAAAGGAGGTCTCTTGCTGTTTGAGGTAGGGGTAGCCGGCACCCCTTCTTATCCCCCCCGGGTGCCAGGCATGGGGGATGGGGATTATTCACTAATAGTGTACTGAGCAGTGTTCACTCATGAACAATGACGGATATGTAGTGTGTTTGAACGGAGCCTGTTATAACAAGGCTCTGTTGCTTAGTGGTTAGTATTGGTCCACAATCCTAGGATTGGGGGTCTGATCCCCTCCTCCCTGTGTGGGTTTTCTTCGTGTAGCAGGGATTCCTCTCCCAGTCAAAAACATGCAGTGTGAATTTGCACTGTGCGTGTGTGTGGTGTGTGTGTATGTGTGTGCATGTGTGTGTGTGCATGCGTGCCGTGTGATGGACTGCCAACCCTATGAGGTGCCCTAAAAGTGTGTCCTATGGGTTGTCCAGCATCCTATAGACCGACTTGCATCATATTGGGCGTCTTGCATCATATAGACCATCATGCATCATATAGGGCGTCTTGCATCATATAGATCATCATGCATCATATAGGGCGTCTTGCATCATATAGGGCGTCTTGCGTCCTACGCTTCCTGATCCAGGTTCCTTGACACTAAACTGGTTAAGCATCATGCGGGATGGATGGTGGATGATGGAAGGTCTGTTACCTTTTAAATGTGTATTAGACAGAATTCAGTCCTGTCTTGATTTGTTTTGACACTTCATACATCAAATACTACTTGGTTTGATTTATATAAACCTAAAAGTCATATGCCAATAAATACGGAAATTGACATTTCAGTTGAGTAATAATGCCATGAATTTATTAGGCTTTTACTCAATGTTTTTGTGTCTTTTTTGCATTGCGTTGGGGTATGAAACGTGAGAGACGTAATGCTGAATCAAAGAAAGTTTTGATGGCCATTCTGCATTATAACCAGTTACTTGCCTTAGCACAGAGTGTAGCTCCATCTGGTGGATAAAACGAGGAAAGACACCAAATATAACGCTAAAGCGTGAGTCCTGCATCTCCGGACGCGCTGGCTGTTACCAGGGACGGATTATGGGTTGTGTGGGCCCCTGGGCAAAACGTTTGCGAGGGCCCCCCCCCTCAAAAATAATAAAAAAAACGCCAGCATTGTCTGGGATGGCTAGTTGCTACGTAAGCCCCCATCCTCCCTAGGACCCCCTGGTAGCCAGAAGCCAGGACCATAATAGGAGGACCTAAGAGGGCCTTCTAAAAGTAGGTTCCCATGCACCCATTTCCCTTTAAAGTTCCTATAGCAGGGCCAGAGGCCCCCTGAAAGCACCCCCCGCCACCAGCACCACCACCACAACCACCACAATTCAAGGGCCCTTGGCAGCCAAACGCCCTCCCTCCATGTTTCCGTCAGAGGCCCTATAGGCTCAGGGGCCCTTGTAGGCAGAGGATCAAAGAATGTAGGCCCTCTAAAATAGACAAACGAAAATACATTGTTGATAAGCGTTGCAAATTGTTTTGGGCTAGGGCCCCCATGGGCCCCCTGCACCCCAAGGGCCCCGCTGGCCCGGTCCGTAATCCGTCCCTGGCTGTTACCGAATCGTTCTCCATGAATATTAAAATCTTCTCAGGTTAGTCCGACTCTTTTCAGATCCGTGACCCTGAACCGACTACAATCTGTAATTTTCGCCCAAACAGTTTGGAAATCTGGTCTGTATGGACGCTTCGTGAAATCCCTTTTCATGTCTGTATGTGGGAAGTTAAACCCAAACAGAGAATGACATGTTGAACACTTAGGTTATACATGCGTGTATAAATAGGCTGTCAGTTAAGGGTGTGGTGATGGGGATTATGGATTTTCCCATAGAAATTAATGGAAGGTCCCCATTTAGTTAGGTACTCCAACATGTGTGTATCTGTGCGTGTGTATCTGTGTGTATGTGTGTGTGTGTGTGTGTGTGTATCTGTGCGTGTGTGTGTCTGTGCATGTGTGTGTCTGTGTATGTTTGTGTGTGTGCGTGTGTGTTTCGGAATGTGCATGCACATGTGTGTGTGCATGTGTTTGTGTGAACAGTTGTATTCACCTATAAGGAGTCAAAGCAGGTAGAGTGTATGTAACTCTAAGCAGTTACGATTATCTATTATAGTAGAAACTGCATCCAAAAATGTAAATCTGCTCTTTACCATAAATTCACTTAAATGTCTGCACCTGTTTTGAAATAAGTAAATAAAAACAGTGAATAATATACTTCTGTGTCTCTTCTATTGTTTTTGCAGCCACAAGTTTGAACCTTGTTGTTTGCATAAATGGATAATTACCGTACCATCTGCAAACCGCGTGCATTGTTTCCTATGCAATTACTGCTGCATTTTAATTGCTAGTGCCGTGTTTGATGCATAAACATGATGTCATTTCCAGGAAGTCTGGAATACTTCCTGATCTATTTATGGTCCAAGCCACCCGGAGCGCGTTTTGTATAAGGGAATCAGGGGAGGAAAACCTTCAGATTGAATACGACTGGATGACTCCAGGAGACACTATTAGGCTGAGGTCCAGAGACAGAAATAACCTTCAAGTGCGGAAGGTGGGAGGCGGGCTGAGTGTCAGAGAACTGTGGGGCGCGAATCCGCAATACGTGGATCTGAGGGTGTCACTTTCCCCCTGGGACACAAGTGACAGCTACAAAACATCCTTTTCTCATTATATCAGATTATATCAATAGGAAATGATTCAATACGAGTCTGACAGAGCTTCTACTGAAAAATCGTGTATTTCATTCACTATAATTTCGTATAAATTCATTTTATTTACCCCTTTTATTTTAGTATGTGTTGATATTAATCATCTCTGTATGTGTATATATGAAACTTTTGTCTTTTTTCTTATTTGCTGCCATTTTGGCCAGGACTTCCTGGAAAAAGAGATATTATATCTCAATGGAACCTTCCTGTTTTAAAAAAAGGATAAACAAAATCAATCGGTGGAAAGAAAACGAACGTGGTCACTTTCAGTTCTGCCTTTGTTTTTATCAAAACACATACACTGATGATGTGGAAAACCCCTGTCTGTCTGTCCCTGATTCATATGATTTCTATGCAGTGTGGCCCTGTACTCCTTTCGTGTCCCTCAGACAAGTGTAAATCGCCTGCATAGGGGGAGCAGGGGGCCCGGCGAGACTCGCCCGCTCCGACGGCCGCCCGACCTCAACGCGCTCATTTCCGCTCCGGGGCCAGAATAGATCAATCTTTTTTCATTCTAGAGAAAATAAATCCTCCCCACAGGAAGATGGCAAGCTGTCATTAAGCGCTGCCTTCCTGGCGTGGGCAGCGGGAGCGCCTTTTACAAACCCCGTCATATGCACCGGCAAATTAGACGCCTTTGCTAAACCAGCCAGAGGAGTGGGGAGAGCTGAATGCGCCCTTGGGGTGCCGGGGCGGTGCGGAAGACACACACCTTAGCGTTGCCGATAAATAGGTCTGTCCGCTAGGTCACGGAATCACGGAAAGGAGACAGCGCTGAACCTGGCTTACATTTATACGCACCTTCTGCCTTGGCTGTAGCTGAGAAAAGGTAGGGGGGTTCAGACCTGTCAGAACCCGGGGGTCTGAGAGAGGATGCAGGCAGACATCTCGCCTAACAGTTTAACCACGTTTACATCACCGGGACAGTTCGTGGTGATACACAAGGTCGTGTATGTAGTGTAAACAACAGAAGAAATGTAATAGTCATCTGCTTATGTAAGGGCATTGTAAACAGTGTGAGTGTGTGTGTGTGTGTGTGGGGGGGTATTACATTTTCATTTTTTAAGTTAAAATTGTTTCTCTTATGCGTCTCCTTACACAGATGTAACATGTGGCCCAATTTATGTTTTAGCGGCACAGGTATAATCGTGAAAAGGGGTTTAGGTAGGATTTCATTAAATTTTTCCTTCACAGGATGAAGATCGCTGTGATCATTGTGTGCTTGCTGGGAACAGTCCTCACTAACCCAGTAAGTGTGTAAAACATCGGGTGTGAACTGGAGGGAAGCGCAGAGAAGCCTTGCTTCGCCACACGAGTGAGCAAACGTCTTACTGGGGTGTTGCAGGTTTCCCGGAGAAACGTCCCGGACGCGGCTGGAGAGACGATGGGAACAGATACTTCGCGGGAGAGTCTACATGAGGTGTCTAACGAAACCCGAATCTCCTATTTTAAATGGTGTTGAGAGATTATGCTAAAAAAAATGACTGCAATGGGAAATGCCGATAATACATGCTGAAGGAAAGTTATTGTTCAGTAGCTGGAAAATGGGGCACCTGTCATTTGTGTGACTCGGTGCAGGGCAGTATACACCTGATCCTTGGTGAACATGCTAACTCACAGCTACAGACTCTTATCTGCTATGACAGGAAGTACAGTGATGGTATTGGACCTGCTAGCTCTGAAGTATGATTGCTCATGTATTCTTTAAATTTGCGTTATGGCAAGAAGAGTTTAGTCAGCTTTCAACATGAGATCAAAGGAAATATTATTGTGTTGTTTTAATATTGTAATTGTAAGCAGTAAATGTTTTCCCATATCTGTGCACGTCATGACTTATAAAACTTATAAAATGTTTTATCAGACCCACTCGCAGAGCTCGTCCAAACAGCAGTCCAATGAGCAAAGCAAAGCTTCTGATTCTACGGTATGAGTCAAACCACATCCTGTGTGCTCTAACCACGTTTATGCTGCAGCTGAATTCTGAATGAGGACGTTTATGTCCATGACTCAAAATATCTGTAAACAATCCATGTTATTCTTCGTTTTTTACAGAGCTCCCAAGACAGCACTTCAGAGAAAACGGTAAGCGGCTTCACTTTGTCACAGACAGGGGGCACCAGTGGTGAAGCTTTCCTATAGGGAGCAACATGGGCTTTGACCGGCCCTGTTTACGGGGCCATATTAGTGTGCAGGACTGGGATTCCTTGCTGGGAAATTTGGCCTCCTGATTGATGGACATGAGTCAGGTAGCAGACCTTGAGCAGCAGTGATACAAAAACTAATGAGGCAGAATGTCTTAGAGCTTCTGTGGAGGTTGATGTATCAGAGGAATGTACATCTGGCTTCCATTTTATCCAGTCCTGTAGATGGAGGGGGGGGGGGGGGGGACACCAATTATCATAAGAATGGAAGCTGGAAACTCATTATATCCATTAGTCTCAGATTAGGCACTTGAGCATTAAATAAGGTGTTAGAATTTGAGGTTGGCTGTCTTTGATGAAAGGGCGATTCGGGTTTATGGGGACTTACTTTCAGCACAAGTCTGACTGTGACTGTGCTTTAAATGCATCATTAAATTACTTTGTTATTCAGATGGCCACATCTCACCAGTTACACTTTATTGTTTCACAGGCCTCAGATTCGGTCCAAAGCACCTCTGAGGACAAGGTGAGCTGTTATCTTACATGTAGAGCTGTGTGTGAAATACCTGCGTTGCGTCAGGCTTGCACTGTGCGGTGACCTCCTCTCTGCTTCCTGTGTTCACACAGACATCGGAAGAGTTGACCGGTTACACTCGAGATAAGGTATAGCATACCAGAATAGACCTCCTAAATGCAAATAAAAACACACTGAAGTCCTCTTAAATGTTGGGTTATTTAATTACCACATAGAATATAAAGTACAAATCAAGTTGGTGCTCCACTAAGCAGGATTTCTTAGTCAGCTGGGTTAACTTAACCTAGAAGTCATGATCGTCCAGTAGGAATGCTCCTTACCTAGACTCCTGTTGGACAATTATGACCGTCCAATAGGAATGCTCCTTACCTGAACTCTTATTGCATGATCATGACTTAAGTTGACCCAGCTAACTGAGAAATCCTGCTTCGTGGAACACCCTCCTGGTATGCTTAGTATAATCTGATGTATTTTGTGACATTATTTATTTTAAAATGACCCATTCGTCACCCCATCCCTGTATGCTTGTTACTGGTCTTATGTCAGTTGTACGTTGCACCATAAGGTCTTTTAACCTTTTCTCAATCGCTGTGTTTGAGCAGAGCGATTCCAACGAGGATGGGGACACCCGAGACGACAGCCGCGGTAGTCGAGAGGCGTCTCGAAATGTGAGTCTGGAGTCTGTGCTGTTAGTTACAGTAGCTGGGTATATCCGAGTCGACGTGCCCACCTGTAGGCGGCCGGACTTTCACTCTCCTGAAAAGCTGACTTATGCAACGTTTCTATTTCGAAACTTGCAGCGATTCTACCGGATCTTCAGAGTTAATGCAGGAGGCACAGCGGATCGGGCCAATCCCACGGACACCCAGAATCAGTCACCCAGCTCGGAGACCACCGACGAGGACCCAGACTCCATCGTCAGGCCCACGGAGGCTGACAGCGTGGAGAGCGCAGAGGGTAGCGACAGCAAAGCTGAGGGCGACGCCAGCGACGCGCAGCCCTGTCAGCAGTTCGGCGGCGAAAACGACGACGACAGCAGGAGCTGCGAAAGCGATTCCTCCGAGGACATAGGCGACGACGACCAGAGACGCGCCCACGATTTGCTGACTTACGAGCATTACTACAGGAGATAGGCGCGCGCGTGCAGAGACTGTGCTGCTGTGCGTCCACATGCACTCATTCAGGGAAGCGGATTCAGGGTGTGGGCATGTGACCGGCGTCAGAGTCATCGATCGCAAAGTATTTGTCATATTTGGTCAAAAGTCAGGTCTTTTAATGAAAATGGCTGCTGTGTTGAGTATATAGCATTAAGTTTAACGTTGAAACTAGCTAGTATTTTTCCTTTTTTTTATCTGAAATGCCTTTTAAATCTATTTTCACAATAGACATGTAAGAAGTAAGGTGCAACCTGTAAATATGATCTTTGAGGTTTCCCAGTGTAGTCTATAGGCCTATTTCATGTTGAATTAAACATGCTATCTTTTATCAAGGTTTACGTATTAGTTTAATGTATCTGAAAAAACTGAGAAACGTACACCGAACATCAATCATGCAGATATAGCACTAGGTATACGGATAAGAGAGAACTGAAAAATGCTTTAATTATAGACGGCTCCCGGCGTAACCGGTGCTACGTCGGAATGATAAACAATAAACATTATGGTTACGGAATGTTGGCCTTCTGACCTGGGTTTGTCCCAGGAAGCGAAACTGACGCATTCACTAGTAAGCATTTTTTCCGGTAAAATCTTTATGCGTACGATAATTCGTATAGCCAGATAAACAGAGCACCTTCCGACTGCCACAGGAGCCGCTGGCTACGCCTGCGGGGCAGGATCTAGGGCACTTCAGAGGTGGCCTAACTGTGTGACTCCGTACCTCCGTGAAGCTTGCTGCCCATGTTAGACGAAGGGGCTGGTGCCATATGTACAGTAGCAGAGGGGCTGTCTGTCCGTCGCTGCCGCCTGGAGGCTACCCGGGCATCGTGCAATCACGGGCAAATGCATGCAGACGTTCATTAACATGCAGCTAGTGGCTTCTGTGTCTTTGAAGTTTATCATGTACTGATTTCCCATTAATGCGTTTCCTTGGAACAGGAGGAGTTGTCCTGTGCGCATTTTTCTTGCCAATCTCAGGTGTGAAACGTTCTCATTTCTCACTGAATGTGCAACTGTGTCACGGTGCTATTGTGTGGGGAATTTTGCATGTTTGCATGCTCGTGCCCTGTCAGACACACACAAGTGTGGTGCTTAAATATTTGTTTGCAGCGTTTTCATGACATATTTTTAAAATGTTTATGGAATTAAAGAGTGCTTTGTCTAAGTCGCTTGTTTAATCTTATCAACCGTTTTTACATGGTGTATAATCCAATAAATGGGTATAATAATGGTTAAAGTCCATGTTAAGGTAAAGTTCATTTGCACACATCCTTCGGCTGAGCTAATGGTAAGAATTCCTTCTAGAATTCTTGGGTTGACATTTTCATGAAGGTCGAAGATCTGGTTCAGTGCGGTACTTTCTCACTGTAAACCAGGAAGCACCAGTTAATCGTTAACTGTTCCCCGTATGAGTATCGCACAGAAGGAAGCTGTTCTTCCAGTTCACCCTGAAGAGGCGGTCATTCCATCATGCAGTGACTCTGGGGAGGAAAATGGTAGCTCTATGATCCAGGTGAAAATCGGCCCAGTGCTGATTCAGCTTCTCTGTGGTTCCCCAGCAGGGACACAAACATCGCAAATCACACGGTGCTGTTTACAGCATCTCCGCTGATGCGTGTTATTTTGAGAATGACACAGGTGAAACAACACAGAAGAGGGGCCACGGTCCGCATGACGGCAGGATATTTAACACCTTCCAGCTAGTCACACACTTCAAGGGGCCAAATCGTAAATCTTGGCCGATCTGTGCACAATTATGCAAAGAGGGGGCTTGTCATTAGTTACAGAAAGGGGCCATTTGAGGTGGGCGCAAGTATGTGGAGGGTCTCTTTCCCAGGAGAGAGAACGAGTCACATCTCGCATAGCGGCCCTTACTTATGGCTGTGTAAATAGAGCGGGGAGATTCCCTCACTTCCACACCGCCGTCTGGCAGGTGGGGATGCAGACGGTAGGGGGGGGGTGATGTCTAGCCTCAGTCTGTTATGACTTTTGCATTCACTCTGTATTTCATTTGACACACAAACCAAACGTGACATTTTACTTGAAAACACAACTATCATCTTGTTGTCGGTTTTGGCAAAAGACAAAAGTGCCTGTGAGAGAAATGGAAAGATCACCTCACCTGACCAAGATCCCACAAAAAGGCACAATCACAGACTCTGCAGCAATAAAAATGGTGTATCAAAGGAATGGGTTAGATGTACGCCGAAACCACGCGGAGGTTAAAGGTGTTATTGACGTAAACAATGCCGCTGTTTTTAACCAAATAACGCAGGGTGTGTTGTGTTTATATAAAACTGTCCGCCATGCTGATGGTAGCTTTTCTGCGAGAGGACACCGCCAAGCGTCATAGGTAAACAATTTGTATTTAGCAGAGTCCAGCAGACAGCTGGGAGACACTACAAACATCTAGTAGCCATAGGAACAACTCCACAAACCTCTGGAGGACCCCTGTAATAAAACATTAAATCTCTCCAAATAAATAAGCAAATGGTAGCTGTCTCGAATTTGTGTAATATAATTGCCCTCAAATGGAATGTTTGTACTATGAATGTTGCAGCGTAAAAGCAAAAATTTCTAAAAAAAAAAAAAAAAAAAAAACTAATGTAACTTTAGTAAACATTCTTGAAAGTCCGTACAAAGTTTATCTTTTTCCACAGGACTTCTTCATGAGAGAATACAAATCATGTATGGCAAATATGTGACTTGATCCACAACAGTCATGTCTGCAAACCAAACATTCGGTTCCTACATAACATATTCTGAGTGGTGATTAACTCGTAAAGACGGTTGTTTATCTGCGCTCTCATTTGCTTCTTATTCGCCTGGAAGATCTTGATAATTAGCACGATCAGACAAACCGCATCGGCAAATATCCTCACTGCACCCACCATATAAAGCAGACTGATCTGTGTTAGAGGACCAGTCGCGGCGACGCTTAGCTTTTGATACTAAATATCTGTTCGACAAAGTGTGTTGGAAGATTTTAGGTTTTTCAAAACGTTACAAAAACGTTTTAAATAAGACAAAGGTGAAAGTGAGCTGAGTGTAATGAAGGTCAATATGTGAAGATGGATTCAAGCCTGACCGTACCTGTCATCTAACACCCGGTACGTGGGTGACACTTCATCTCCGTGAACAGAAAAGTATCACTGTGCTGCCAAAAGTATCATAACGAGATGATTACATGCTTCTTTTTATGATGTAACCGCTATAACATTACAGAAGATTTATTAACAAAATTTAATTCGAGTAGTATATTAGAGCTGGATCATCATGCCATATTTTCTACATGGTTTTCAAAACGGATCTATTTGCAGAGGACTGTAAAATGAAGACTGCTTTTGTGTTCATCGTCATCTTGGGCGCGACCTTTGCCATACCAGTAAGTGTGTTTTAAAAGTAGAGTTACATGTTAACAATACATATTGTAAATCATATGTGATGAATGAACCATTGTATTCATTCACAACTGTAGCCTACTGCGCCAATATCATTCACAAATAATATAAGTGCCAATAATACGGACAGTAAGGACAGTCCATCCAAACGAAAAAAACTCCCAATGGTAACTGGCTCTCTGTTCTTAATGTAATGTTAAATTCTTCTGTTTAAAATGGTATTTTACTCACACGATCGTAAGTTTTCCTATTTTTGTCTTTGCCATTAAAGTCATTATGCTTACTAGTGATATTAAAGTCGTAATAACAATTGTTTATCACTAGATGGCAGTAAAGGTCCGAGTCGTGTCGAATCGATGTCCATCTTCAACTACACTGATTAGCGAATTTAGCACTTAGAATATGAATTACGAAATTGCAATGGTGTTTATGCCATTCTTAATTAATAGGTTTATAAGCTTCTATTTGAAATTATTACACACCGAGTTCATGTTGTTGCCGTGGAAGTTGGAATAAAGTGCGTGAATATGTGTTTTAGGGCCGAGGCGATTCTGATAGAGAAGACGTAGAACCTGGCGGCAAAGTGGGAAGTGAAGATAGTGGACAAACAGGGAACGACAGAAAGGACAGTGGTGAAGCCAATGACAGTGATGGGGATGCCAGTGATTGTGATGGCGATGCCAGTGATGTTGATGGGGATGCCAGCGACAGTGATGGAGATGCCAGTGATGGTAGAATCAGTGATGAAGATAAGAGTAATGAAACTGAGAGTGAGGGGAATGAAAAAGGAAAAGGCAAAGAGGCGGATGAAGGCAGAAATAACATCTATGTAGAGGAAGAAGAGACTGAGGAGAAGAGAGGTGGCAGGGAACTGGAGAGCAATGATGAAGCAGATGAAGAAAACGACACAGAAGAAACTGAGGAAGATGGAGATGATAATGAAGTGAGTGAAAAACGTCAAGAAAATGATGCCAATGCAAAGAGAAATACAACCGAGAAAGATAGTGATGGTGTAGAAGATACTATCACGGTTCAGGAGAAGGTGGAGGATATGAAGACAACTGGAGACTGCCAAGTGATAGAACAGGACAAGCAAGGTGGGAACAGTGACACGGATGGTGGAGACAGTGATGGGGAAGAGAGACAGGAAAGTGAAGGAGATGGAGACAGTGGAGAGACTAGGGATGAAAATGGAGACGAGGAAAATGAGGAAGCGGAGGGGAATCTTGAAATTCACCTTGAAGGTGACGGGGCTGAAGACAGTGTTGGAGTTGAAGCCAATGATGATGGAGAGACTGTTGTGGAAGACAGAGGAGGAATCTCTCCTTTTGACGGTGGAGACACTGAGGAAGACAGAGAAGATGACGATAGTGAAGTGAAGCGTGAAGGCCAAGATGATGGGGAGACAGGCGAAGATGAGGATGAAGATGGTCAAGAAGGAAACACTGAAGGAGATCATGAAGGTGAAAAGAGTGAGGAGAGCAGTGAGGAAGAGGAGGGTGATTCTGAAGATACAGGGGAGTAGGCGCAGACAGTGGTCCTGCTGTAGAAGATCAATGTCAGGTATGACACAGGGACATGAAGTTAGAGATCTCCAGATGAATCTGAGAGGAGACTGTGATGAACAGTGAGCAGGTACCCAGGCTGGCGACCAGAGCTGCAAAGTCTGGGCAGAATTATTGGGATTCAATATGGCAAACACATGGTGTGGGCAGGAAGACGGATGTGGCAGACAGAATGCCTTTTATCAAGAAGTTATTTCACGTCAGTTTGCTTAGCAATGAAAACCATTTTGTTGTCAAGCCCCACATAGTTAAGAAGATGAAGGCCCATGAACATACTGGTATATCATAGTAATGATGTCCTGTGATGACCCATATCTCAATAGCATTAACTTGACGGATTAAATTACATCTTGCAGCTTCTCCTGTGATTAAAACTGCACATTCTCATCATCACTGTATTCCGATTTTATCCTGCTTTTTGTGTTTTTTGTCCAGCAGCTTTGGGACTGATCTGACCACCACACCTGTAATGGATGCGGAGCTAATTTAAAAAAAATAAACAAACGGCATTTTAAAACTGCTGTCTACAGAGCTAGTGTTTTTCCTGCCAGTCTGGTTTCAACACAACTTTTAATTATGATTGTGCAATAACGATGTGTAGGCATCCATAAGTACTTTGGGGCTATTTTAATGTAATTACTGCATCCTTAAGATTTTTTTTTTTAATTACCAGTGGTGGATGTCACCACCTACTCATAAATTATTATAAATGAACTAGCTGCACAGTTGCAAATATAAACATGTTTTTTTTTAGCTGCAATGCACCAAAATCTTTAATCTTAAGCCAAGTTGTCTTCTTCCATCATACAAAGTCGGCACAGCATGCTTTTTTAATTCAGCAAAATTACTGAGAATGTGTTGCTTTATACCAAAGATCGTAACTATTCATTTGTTTACGATATATATATATATATATATATATATCACATTAGACACAACCAGTAGTATTAAGTAAAACATTAATTTCATTTAGTAATAAATTGAAACACAAATTACAGTCTAAACAAACTGTTCCAAGATTTAAAAAAAAGTTAATTGGCAAGAAGTATCACTGGGTGTTTTTTTAAAAAAAAAAAATAGTGAAATTTACACAAAATAATAACATAAAACACCAAATATTTATGTTTAGGATCCATGTGGGAGCCAAAACCAAAAACTGTAATTAATAGCAAAATGGCAAAAAAAGAACTACATTCTTAGTTATAAGAACTATGCCATTTAATAAAAAAGATCTGTGCGGAGGGTATAAGCAGATATGCTAAACATTGCTTATGAAACCAATAAATTTGCAACACTGATACAGAATTACGCAAGTGTCCAAGATTCTGAGCACTGTGTCTCCTTAACAAACTGGTCAGAGATACCTTACACAGAACACAGACCCACATCTAGTAAAAGCAGCAGGAAATATTAGGCAGTGTGTGATGCAGCGGACTAAGCCTCTGTACTTGTTATCAAAAGGTCGTTGGTTTGAGCCTGACTTTGGCACCTCTGCTGGTATAGAGGTTAAAATGCAAGGCAATTTGTCATATCGGCGCAAATGCACATATACGTACGCATTCACGCTGTTCCAATAATCGATTGTCGCACATATCGCGTTTAAAGGTAAATGCGTAGGCCTACTTGCCTACCAGTTATGTCAATCCCTGAACATTATCATCTTTGAGTTTGCACAATCTTGAAATCCAGCCCTGGATTCCAAATTCAAGCCGTGTTTTCAGTTCTCCCTGGCAGTTAGTTTAATAATTACACACAGAGGCTTCACACCTGGCTCGCAGGCAAAGGAAGGCTGGAAAATCAGCAGGGGCTCGCCCGAATAGCCCTTTTTAAAAACGGTGTACTCAGGACTGGCTCTATAGCTTATAGGCAAGGAAGGAAGTGAAACAAGCATCAGTTTTCTTGGTGCCCCCCCAAATAAACTTTGCCTGAACCCCCTTGAAAAGGTAGATCAGGCCCTGGCTATACTGACAAGTGTTTCATTTTTAAGCACAATAAATTATTATGAATGGTAAACATTTTTAAAGCGGTACGGCATAATTGCAGACCGCCAACTAGAAACATTCCAGATTTATAATTAATGCAACAAAGTAATTATGATGATCGGCCACATTTGGTGCCACCCAAACATTTAAATATGTACGTGTGACACTCAGTTTAATTGCGTTAATTAGGTCAGTGTTGCACTGTTACATGTACACCTATCCTATAAAAAAGACCAGCGAGTTAAGCAAACTGGAACCAAGTCTGATCCAGTCACGTCGCTCACTTTCTCCGGAAGGGGTATTAAAAACTAAAGATTTCCAAGAGCGTTTATCGTGAAATTCACCAACTTACAAAAAAAATCACAACACGTCCTTCCATGCAACATTCTGTTCGCAGACGTACGTCAATGATGTCACCCGCATTTTTCTGCATCTTCATAATAAGCGCCGCCTCTGCACTGACGGTAAATGCATTTATTAATATATAAATTTCATATGTAGGCTACATTGAAAATGCTATCTCTGTATTGATATTTGGGATGGAGCTGGTTTCATATTCACTCATAATTACAATATCTGAATATCACGTGCTCTAAATCTGCCAGTTCTATTACTAGTGTTTAATACTGATGTGTCTGAGGATGACTTACTGCCTTTTTTCATAATGTATAACAGGTCTTCCATCATCCATTCCGTCCCCGGGGATCGAAATGTTTCGATGACACGGGGGTAATCTCTTTCTTCTATGAGGAGAAAATCCATAGTTTTAAAGATTCTCTAAAATTAAAAATAAATGTTATAAAATAAGGCGTTTCTGATCAGTAATTTGGAGTGTTTCACATACGAATTAAAATAATCCATGTCCCTCTAACCACCTGGTTGTTGTACTATAATCTACAGATGTTCTACAGCGGACGCGAGGCGCACGATGGATATTACATATACAAAAATATTTACATATTTCCACCAGGGTACCATCCTAGAGTCAAGTCGCAGGTGCGTGAATCTTTTTTTTCTAAACCATCCAGCTTGATTGATTTAGCATACCTAGCATATGCAGCGCTCTGCAGCCTTACATAAATTCATGATGCTCAGGTGTCCGGACACAACTACGTGGTAGCTGATGAGGAAGAAGCGAAGGGCGAGGACGGAGCTCAAAAAACATCAGTGGATGCTCCGAGGGGCGATTCCGCGCCGTAGGTCAAGAACTGAGTGCAGAAGAAAGAAGAATATTCTCCAAAAGTAGATTCAGATGTTAGAAAAGTTTTAACAATGCATGTGCGTGTGTTATAAAAATAAGGGCATACAGCTTGTGCGTTGTCCGTGTCTTCGTGTGTCAACGGACAACAGATGAACATCCCCAGAACTCCAGGCCATGTCATTCCAATTAGTCTGCTTGTCTTTAGGATAAATATACACACTGTAGTGCAGCGGTGACCAGTCTTATCCAGAAGGGGTCGTTATGTATGCGGGTTTAGCTACTCCCTCATTAGATTACTAATTAGAGGACTGATTGGCTAATGGGTCCTCACACCTGGGTTTGAAGAGCTAACCTATAGGTTGTCCCAAAAACCTGCATACACACCAGACCTCTGGAGATAAGACTGCCCACTCCTGCTACTCAGGTGTCTTGTTCCGGTGTTCCGGGCAATTCAGGTTCCCAATGTTTCCCTTGTCGCGCTCTGATTTGTACGCTGTTTCGCAGTTGTTTTCATGCTTTTTAAAGAAGCTTTTGAGGTAAACAAGCCATATATTTTAAAACATCACATGCCTTTTCGATGCTTTTTGTTTTTACAGATAATTAATGAAAGCATTTAATTCGCTGGATAGAGATTTTTCTTGATGAAAATGGTATAGTATTTCTTATATATAAGCCTTATAAGCCTATATTGCGTGACGATGTACTGTATTCACATGTAATAATGCATCTAAGTGATTTTCAAACATCTCACATATACATATTTGCCTAAATATTACGAGAAACATTTCCTGACATCCAGGATATTTTCCCCTGTTAAAACAGGTTTACAGCAACTCTGGGCCTCCGCACTAATAACAATACAATATTCACGTGTAATAATGTACCTGAGTGATTTTCAGACATTTCATACCTCTTTGCTTTAATAGTAGGGAAACCGAATTGCCCGGAACACCTGTATTACGTAGTTCTCGCCTTCATACTAGTTCATTAACAAGGAGCATGCGAGTTTACTGACGCATATAAGTAGAATTAAAGCATAACAGAATCAATGTTCTTGCTTTCCGAGTCTTTTGTACCTTTTGATCACATTACACACACTAATTCCTATACAATAATATGTCTGTAAGACGAATTTGCCCACATGAGAAAATACATCAACTAAAACAGATCGCCCTACTAGCGTGAAAAACAAATTGGCCGGTTAGCTCAGTTGGTTAGAGCGTGGTGCTAATAACGCCAAGGTCGCGGGTTCGATCCCCGTACGGGCCAGACGGAAATTTTGTATTTATTTATCATTTTATCACCATACTTTTACAACAGCCTTTAACATAGGATTAGACTTAAACACAGCTAGGAACATTTTTCCCCATTGGCCATGACTTTCCATTTTGCGCAAATTCTGTAAAAGATGGCTGTGGTTCACAGGATCACGGGTAATGGTGCATATCCTATAATACCGATTTCCAGCGATTACACGAATTATGAACACCTATATGTATGCCGAATGACTCCTTTTACAATTTTCTCTCCCGCGAATGACTACCAACAATATGACTGATTTCTGATTTTGCTATTGAAGAATCTGTTTTACTGACATATTATGGGTATTGCTAGAAGAACCATTTCTTACAGTTCCAGTGTCATTACATAAATATACATTTGCGTGTGTGTATATGATTATGCATCATATATTCGTATTTATCTGGTTACTGTACCTAATACGGTTTCGTTCTCACATAAGTGAAACTCTGTCGTCACCGGAAACTTCTCGCGCATGTGCGAGTAACCTTTAAGCACTGCTCGTAAGAAATCACGTTTTTTAAGTATTTATTTTTCCTTTAATCGATTAACAAGAATAAATTACTGTTTACCACATGAGTTTAACTACAATTGCAGAAAGGGGTGACCAGGTATCCCAAACTTACTAAAAAAAGTAAAGTACAAGAAAAGTCCGCCTTTTTGGGGAAGTCCCGTAGGAAATCCCCACACTTTTGGAATATTATTTTCACCATAGGACACTCCCCGAGATTTTTTTTTTTTTTCAATGTTAACTTTCTAAGCCTATAAGGACTATTCGAGCCGCCTGGGACATTTCTACCCCCACGGGTACAAAGTTGATGCCTCATTTGCTGCTGTGATACTAATGGAGTGATTAGAGTCCTATCACCATGTCAGATCGGAGCAGCGTCGGCGTGGATCCTGCGTGCCATCGGGCGGACCCGGCGATGGAAAACGTATTGGTGGAGACCGAGGTGCCGAGAACCAAAGCTCAAAGCTTCAACACCGTCAACACGCTGTTCCACGAATCGTGCCGGGAGGTCGGCGTACTGACTCACCAGATGCGCCAAAAGGACTGTCTGATAGCTGATCTCAGAGCCAGACTGGCCAAATACGAGGGCGCCAGCGTGCGGCAGGACGGAGAGGAGCCCGTCGTCTTTGGGCCCTCTAAATCTTTGATAGACACCCTGTTTGAAGAGATCTCAATGCTGAAACAAAAACTTAAAGATACTGAGAGACAGGCAGCCCAGCAGTCGGAGACGAGCAAACTGGTGAGTAAAATTTGTATTTTACTACCACTCTACTTGGAATTCATAACATTTTATAGAAGGAAATATACTGCGGGTCGGTTTATTATTATTCATTATTGTATTTAATAAATAGCGATTCCATAATTTAATGCTGTTTATAAATAAGTATGGGCTATGTAGCTTGTCTGCTTGTTCTCGAATGGATATTTATTTCCGTTTCATAGACAGACGCTGTAACTAAGTAGTGCGATGGATCTCGTACCAGATGGATGATGTAACTGGTTGTGATGAGGTTTTGTTTAGTGATGGAGAAAGAACCTCCAGCTGTCAAAGCATCGCGCATAGGCTGCGAGTTGGCCACATTTTAAAAGGCAATATTTCTCAAACATAAAAATGCATTCATATTTCAGAAAATGGAGACGGGGTGTATTTAAATTTTTACGGCAGTACAAACGCGCTTGCAGTTTAATGAAAGCTGTAACCAGCTTGGAAATGATGAAGAGGGGCTTTCTTCCAAAGCAGAGCAGTTTTTCGGGCTCGGCGACGCCTTACATTCTTTTACATCAATAATAATAATCTTACGTAAGTACGCGTGAAGAAAAGACGAGAACCATAACCTTATGCTGACTTAAGTCATGTAATGAAATAGCGCCGGATGAATGTCACACTTTCCTCAGAACAGTTTTCAGCTTAGAAGATAGTTTCATGTTTTTATCCCACGCCAGTTAACTCAGTTTTTTTTCTTTTTTACTCAAGAGAGCTCGATCTAAGTAAAACTACAATTAAACAATATAGCATATGCCTATATTTCGCATGTAATGTATTTACGTGTAAATAATAATTAACCATATTATGTACAGAGCTCATCTCAAGGTTTGTCTTTTGTGACTCCACACGACCCACATATCTACGAAGAGGCTGTGATGGAAATAACCCAAATATACGCATGTCACATGTAAATACCCCATAGGCGGTTGGGCGCCTCTCCCTCTGCCAGGCGAGTCTAACTGCGTCTCGCTTCGTTTCTCGTCCTGTCACCAAATCCCCATCGCAGGAGATGGAGAGATTGCGGCAGCAGGTAAACGCCCTGGAGCAGGAGATGTACCGGCTGACGCGGCAGCCCGAGCATGAGAAGGACATGGAGATCCAGCGTTTGCGGCGGGCGCTTAGGGAGCAGGACAAGGCGCAGGCTACCAGGACCGTGCTGTGCAACTCGCTGGCCGAGGAAGCAGATCAGCTCCGGTCTCAGCTTGGGACCACGGTGCGGGTGTGTCAGGACCTGCTCCGGCGTATCGAAGGCAAGAACGAGCCCCTTGGCTCGGTTGACAGCAAGACGCATGCGCCACAAGGCATAAAGGTGCGACCCTTCGGCCGAGTAGAGCCCTAGTCTGCACCGTACCGGCCTCGAACGTTGAACTCAATTGCGCACAATTATAATTAACTGGGATATATGTTTTTTTTTTTCCATTCAATTAGTTTACAGATCCCGCTGCTGCAGAGCAGTTCACTGCACTAGAATTGAAACTTCAAAAGGAGAATGAAGTGTTAAAACAGCGCGTGGTCTATGTAAGAGCGAATGTTTTTTAATTCCCAATTTCATTTTGGCATTGAGATTTCCTCCATTTAACTCCCTTTACCAGCTCTCTGCAATTGCTTCCCTTTTTTGAATACTGATCTTATTATGGGAAATGCTGACGAGGTGACGATGTTGCCCTTCCTTCACAAAGGTAGAGAACCTGAACGCCAAGTGGCAGAAATATGACTCAAGCCGGGAGGAGTACGTCAAGGGCCTGTGTCAGAAGCTGAAGGAGGCCTCGTCACAGGCCACCCTGGGCTTGGTGTCGCCCAACGTGGGGCTGCTCCAGCAGGAGATCGGGAGACTCAACCAGCTGTTGCAGCAGAACATGGGGGACTGTGAGAGAATGAGCAGGGAGCTGGAGGAGTCCAAGCGAGCTGACAGGGAGCGCATCCAGCTACTGGAGCAGCAGGTGGCCGGCCGCGGACGCCTCACAGCTGCACACCCGCCATCACGCTCCCCCTAGGTCCAGCTTGCTGACCCCCCCTCTGAACATCTCACCCACTCAGGTGGTCACCTACGTGGACGACTTCAAATCCGAGCGGGCCGATCGCGAGCGGGCACAGAGTCGCATTCAGGACCTGCAGGAGAAGGTCAGCCAACTCGAGCAGCAGCTCCATCAGCAGGTAAGGGACTCCCCTCTGCCCCGGACCTCAATCTGCTCAGGCATTTACAGATACTTTCAGTTTCTCCAGCCTTTTGACGTTTGACATTTTAATTACACATCTACCCATAACTTCCTCCTTTTCTGAAATTCTGGCCGCCTGCTAATACTACAAGACAAGCTTAGCTGGTTGTAGCCAGGAATTTCAGAAATGGCCTTTACATTTTTATTTTTCTTTTAAAATGGATTTTTAGTTAAAGTAATTATGAATAATATTCATTATTTGAATATTATTAATTACTTGAAATTTCCATGCAACGGGACTAGATTGTATGCGATGGAGAATGTCCATGCGACGGGACTAGAATGCATGCGATGGAGAATGTCCATGCGACGGGACTAGAATGTATGCGATGGACAATGTCCATGAGACGGGACTAGAATGTATGCGATGAAGAATGTCCATGCAACGGGACTAGAATGCACGCGATGGAGAATGTCCATGCGACGGGACTAGAATGCATGCGATGGAGAATGTCCATGCGACGGGACTAGAATGCATGCGATGGAGAATGTCCATGCGACGGGACTAGAATGTATGCGATGGAGAATGTCCATGTTACGGGACTAGAATTTATGCGATGGAGAATGTCCATGCGACGGGACTAGAATGCATGCGATGGAGAATGTCCATGCGACGGGACTAGAATGCATGCGATGGAGAATGTCCATGCGAC
>JABFDZ020000054.1:9201584-9212335 GCA_019775955.2 Pollimyrus isidori
CCCCCCACCCCCACCCCTAAAAGTCTTGCGAGAATATTACAGCACATGTGCTGCAGCAGGAACAGCAGGGATGGGATGTAGGGGCTCGCTGGCCGGGGGAGCACGTTTCACACAGCGGGGGAGGGTCAGGGGTCGCCGGGGTGGTGTGGGGTGGAGGTTGGCGACGCATCCCCCTACGTCCATCAGTGGGCGGCGAAGGTGGCCTTCTTCAAGCTAAAGTTGGACCAGTTGATGGAGAGACGCTGTCGAGTCTGTCTGGCCGAATCCAGGCAAAACCTGGTGGGAGAAGGAAAGGGTTCTAGCAACGAGCTACACCGCTACGCCCCTAAGATGAGCGCCAAGATGGCCGCCCCGCGAACACAGCGGGAGGGTGTCGCCGCACTCTGCTAGTACCTTTTGAAGTACTCCACCTCCCTCTCGGTCTCGTCCATCTCCACGCTGTCGAGGTCGATGTCTTTGGGCAGGAACACGTCATCTGGGACAGTAAGAGAGCAAATAAACACCCGACCCCTAAGCTAGCGGCGTCGCCACAGGACCGGTGCTGTGAATTAATAGAATACAAAGATGGCGGCAGATAGTTGGAGGTGTACAGGAGAGCTGTCATCTGCCCCATTTACACTAGTCAAAGTGTAGCAGCATAGGATCTGTCTACAGCCCCAAGCCCTGGCCAATCTGGCAGACGACTAGCCGGCGAGGTTCTACCGCGAGAGGGAAGCGCTCACCTATGGAATTGCTGTTCTTATCGCCCTTCTTCTTCTTGTTCTTCTTGGTTTTCCCTTTGGGCTGCGGCGACTCTGCACTGGGAGGCTTCCCATTGAGCTGGGGGGTCTCCGTGGGGGGGGGCGGCGGCTCGGCCACAGCCACCACTTTGTCCTCCTTCACGTGGTTGAGCTGCTTCTTGCTGCTGGAGCTGTTCCTCCTCTCCTCTCTCTTAGGCTCTGAGGCGGCTTCCTCGGCGGGCCTCGATTTACCCTTGGCCTCCACCAGGGCGGCGTCGATGGCCGGGGGGGGCACCTCCGGCACATTTCTGGGGCTTTCCGGTGACTTTTTCGGCAGCTCTGAAACCGGTACGGCCGGCGGATGTCTCAGCCGCGCCTTGCCGTTCTGTTCCCGTGGCGACGGAGCGGTGGCTTCCAACGGTTTCTCGCGCTCGGGACCCGACTGGAGCGTGGCCAGGTCGCTCCCGTTCACCAGGTCCTCGGGGCCAGATACCCGCTCCATCTGCCCATCCCGGGAGCCGGGCAGATGGACCATGTCACGGAGGAGGTGCTCCTTGCTGTTGCGGAAGCTCTCCAGGACCTTCTGAGCGGATTCTCTCAGGGGCTGTGGGCTCTGGGTGGCCGGGTCGGGCTTGGAGCCTTCCTTGGCCCGCTCCTTCTTCTTCTTCTTGGCCGTGCGGAGGTGCTCCTGAAGGTGGAGCAGCTCACGCTTCAGGGCATCCTGCGCCCTCTGCCGCTGCTGCTCCTCCCTCTCTCGCGCCTCTGCCTCCACCCGCGCCTTCTCCTCCATCTGCAACGGGACACGGTCACGGCAGAGCCAGCGGCTCCATCATCGGTCGCCAATCTCAGAACCCCCTGCCATTTTAACATCAGCACGTCGCATCTAGGTAACTTTACGGGAGAATAAGGTCTGGGGTCCTCGACGACGCGGCATATTTTTTGCGTCCATTTCAGTTTATATCTCTGAAATCTTTATGCATTTCACGCGTGTTAAACCTCTCTTCTTTACAAAACGTCTATTGCTTAAAAAAAACCTGTCATATTTACAATACAAATTAAAATAAAGATGAGTATAGTGGGAAAACAAATATTTTATAATAATAATAATTTGCCATGAATTATGTTTGTGATATTTGAATAAATGTGTGATCATGCCCCAGTCAGTCAAAGTGTGTTTCCTACCCTTAGACCCCAGAGGGTTAAGCCGTCACAAAAAACAGCCATTAAAGCAGGTTATAGTGATGCAAAACCCATGCGGCACATGCGCAGCACCCATGCAGCGCCTGCGCAGAATATGGGTAGCACCGCAAGCAGCCGCGCAGCTACCTTCTTCTGCTTATGCCGTGCCCGCTTGGCCGCCTTGGCACCGCTGGTGGGCTTGCTGTCGCTGCTGTTGATGAACTGCAGAAGGTCCTCCACCTTGCGGTGGTCCTCCACGCCCTCCCGCTCCGGCACCGCCTCCTCCTTCTTTGGCTGCTCCTCCTTTCGCTTGGTGAGGCGCAGGCGCAGCTTCTCGCGCATCTCCGCAAAGTTGCGGCTCGTCGGGGCCGCAGGAGGCTACGGGAGACGGGCCTCGGTCTGACACGGGGTGCGGCACGGACACTAAAACCAGACGGCGGACGGGGCTCAAGACCCTGCGACCTACCCCGCCGTGGCCGAAGAATTCACAGTAGCAGCAGTCGCAATACTTTCCTTCCTTCTGATTGGTGGAGGTGGAGGTGCTGGAGCTGTGTTCGGAGCAGCTGTCCTCGTCCGGGCTCTCCTCCCCGTCGTAGGGCTGGTGGTCGTAGGCGCCGTTGGCCTCACACCG
This sequence comes from Pollimyrus isidori, assembly GCA_019775955.2. NCBI lineage: Eukaryota > Metazoa > Chordata > Actinopteri > Osteoglossiformes > Mormyridae > Pollimyrus > Pollimyrus isidori. The sequence goes on from JABFDZ020000054.1 coordinate 9,204,114, forward strand.
GTGCCCCTCGCAGTCCGGGTCGCTGTCGGGGTGCGTTAAGCTCCAATTTCACAAACTCAATCCTCATTCCCACACAATTTAGCCGGGAGTTTTAGATGACTGACCTGCAGACACTGGGCGGGGCGCTGACGCAGCTCTCCACCGGCGGAGCGGCAGTGGGCTCGCCCGGTGGGAGGTAGAGGGCCGGGTGGGGGGCATCCAGGAAGCCTGGGGCCGGGGCGACTCTCTTGGGGAAGTGCGGGGAGGCGACGGCTGGAAGGTGGGCCGCCGAGGCTGGGGGGACAGGAGGCCCAGTAAGGGGGGGCAGGGAGGCCAGGCCCGTGGGGCTGCTGTGGGGGGCGACGGGACCAGGGAGCCGGTGCTCCTCTTTGCAGATGCTGTGGAACACGTCACCTGTGGGGAACGTGGGGAGGCATCAGTGTAAACATGGTGGTTATGCTCGAACAGAGCATCCCGAGTGACAGCAGGGTCACAGAGGGTGGGCGGCCGGCCATGATTACTTGACTGAGCGCCGGACGACGTGCAGGCCCCTGGGGGGGTGGACATGGCCGCCCCCAGCGTCCCCTTGCTGGCCTCCATGAAGGCATCCTGGAAGCTATAAAGACACTTCTTCTTGGCGCCGTTTTTCCTCTCTTTCGTCTCCGTGGAGACGGGGGCCTCGCCGCCTGCTGCCGTGGGCGGGACTTCCGGAAGTGGCGGCCCTATCATATCACCTTTTTTAGAGACAGAACTGCGTTTTAGCCACGCGTGCTGGTGGGCGGCCGCGGATCACAACAGCCCTGGGTTCGAGCGCGCCGGCCCGCCTCACCCGGCAAGGAGTCCTGGAGGAAGAGGGCGGGGTTCCAGCTCTTGATGACGTTGGTGTCCCAGATGTTTTCGAACTTGAGCGAGGGACACTGGAGGGCGCTGTTCCAGTCGGCAGCAGCGTTCCCAAAGCAGTTCTGGTACACGTGGTCGGGGAGCGAGGGCGGGAATACCGGGTGTTTACTGCTTGGGTGACCGGACGTCGGGGTAGATGGCAGCGTCTGAACGGCAGCCCCAAAAAAAAGAACAGCTTTCAGGTTTATTTCCATTCTTATTTGAGTAAGAAACTACTCTAAAACATATAAACTTAAACATTTGGTGCTCAGTTCTGAGGGAATGTTTATAAGGTTTCTGTGAACTCAGCAGCAGTGCTTGGGTGATTAAGCCTAGACGATGGCTGCCCCCTTGTGGCGAAACTGAAAAGGGCACAAAAAAAGCCAAAGCGTCTAGGAGCAGGAGCAACACTGGGTAAATAACACTGGAGGGCTGGGTTAGTGTCTTTGGGCATTGCACATGCCACTGGAGTGAGTGTACAGAAACAATATAAGAACTGTATAAAGACAGTTAGACAGAGGAAGCCGTCTTCGCGCTATCCTCGGAAAGGGGGCACCTTACCATGATATTCACAGTACTCGGACAAAGAGAGCAGTGTTACCTTGCTGTGTGGCAGGGGGGCACTGGGGTAGACCGTAGGGTGCAGTAGGGGCCGGGGTAGGTGCGAGAGGCCGTGAAGGGGTAGGTGGCCGTGAATGTGAGGGTACAGGTGCAAAGCAGGGTGGGAGCCCTTCTCTGGGAGGAAGCCGTGCCCGGCGGGGTGCGGGCGACCGGGCGGGAGGCCAGACAGGGCCTGGCTGCAGGCGTGGCACTCGCAGGGCTGTGGGCTGGGCTCCGTCTGCAGAGAACCAATCAAGATGCCTTCTTTTTAACCCTCACATGCTCACATTTTCCCCGCAATGTGACACATTCTGTGCGACGGGCAGCTAATAACAACCTGCTGATGTGGGTACGACGGTGGTGGGCTGTCATTCTGAGAGGAGCCTCTGACAGAGCTCCTGCTTCCTGGGGAGAGCGCGCCCTGCTGTCCCGGAGGTTCCCCGCCACTCTCCCCATCCGCCTCCTCCTCATCAGCCTCAGATGAACTGGTACTGGAGCTGGAGCTGCTGCTGGCTCTGGGAGACTGGAGCGGTGGTTGGGGGAGGAGGGATTAGAGAAGAGTGGGTTATTCAACAGACCACTGCAGGACGATCGCATTGGGGGGATGTTTCTGCCAGGATCAGAGGGAGGAGATGAGTAGCGGAGAAATCCAGGAGCTGGGCGTTTTGGGAGAGGATGCGCTTGGCGGGACATGTGCGGCATCGCGGGGTCCGAGGACCAGGTTTAACAGCAGAGACTGCGGGTCCCACCTCGTGCTTGCAGGGCATGTCCTCGCCCCCGCCGTTCAGCTCGCCGTGCAGCCCGTTCACGGCAGCCAGCACCTTGGGGTCAGCGTATCCGCCTAGAGGGTAAAGATCCGGAAACTTCTCCGAGAGCAGAGGCACTTCGTCATCTTCGCCGCCCCTAGTTTAAAAGAAGAATGAATGATTTAGCAATACTTATAAGGGGAGACCATACATGGGGTGGTGTGGCAGGACAGGTGCACTCACAGGGCGGGGGCGTGGTCACTTGCAGGGAGGCGAGCCGCCCGCTGTACCGGGACGGGGGAGCTGGAAGCCGAGCCGGAGCCAGAGCTGGCCGAGGACACGCTGGGCTGCAGCGCCACCTGCAGGAAGTCCGGCGCCGGCGCGGATCCCGGGGGTAGGGGGAGGCGCACGTGGAGCTCGTCAGTGACGGGGGAATCCATGATGCCACATGTCAGGATGTGGGACAGACTGCAGTCATCGCAGGCACATCTAAGAGGGAGGGGACACTGCATTATAAAGAGGCCGGTATAGATCATCCTTCAGCCAGTGCGGGGGCGGGAGGGTGACACACCTCCTGCGGTAGTTGCAGTTGGGACAGTCCGGCATGCTTATTCGGGACGACAGCGCCTGCCTCATGGCCTCTGTAAAGTTCCCTTCTCCAGGGGGGGACTTCTTGCTGTTCGTTAGCTGAGGAACATTAAAAGAAAAGAAAAAAAACGGAAGAAAAACTTATCATCCACACTCTGTCGCCACAGTTCAACCAGGGCGGTGGGGGGGGGGTTTACACGTGGTGTTTTCCGCAGGCCTCTGATAGGGGCACCGTTTCCTCATCTGGGCCAGGCTCCATACACGTCCGTCAAGGAGGTTACAAGCGGCGCCAACAGGTCTAGACATACGCAAGCTTCAAAGACGGGCATTTAAAGCTGCGTTGTCCGTACCTGCTCCTCGATGAATCTCCTCTGCTTGAAGAATTCCCAGTCTTCCTTCAACATGCGCTGCTTGGTCTTTAGAGACATCTTTAGAGAATAATGAATAAGAAAAACAACAGGTTTCACCCATGTCAGAAACTTTCTCTAAGACACCCCTGGCAAACGGCGGTCTACAGCCATTAACTGTCAGTCACCACAAAATCACAGGAGAGGGGATAAATCACCATGGGCAGAAAGGCAGGTAAAAAAACATTGTTAGAGGCAAAAATGCCATTCCACCGAAGACGCATTTAGGCACCTGACAAATATCTGCCTGATCTGGTAAAGGGACTGAAATCATGACGGTGGAACAATAGGACACAGGCAGACAGAGGTGACAGTGACACATACGCCTTCCCTAACGACACAGGAACCTTGAAAGGCAGAAACAGCAGCTTCCTGGGAACTTCTGTTTATCCGCATGAGATTCAGCTCGTGACATCATCAGACAGTCCATCGGGCTCAAAAGACATTTATGATTCTGTCAAAAAAATCACGGGATTTCATGGCCGTACACCAAAGGGTCGGAAAGACACCAAAGCAACGCCTCCACTGTAGAGGTTAATCCTCATCACCATGAGCTTCCGCAGTTCATTTTTTTCATGTGGTTCTGGTGTTTTGTGTTGAACCGCGAAAGCAGACGGTGCCGGAACCGAACGGTGTTCTTTTAAGGGTCTGTTGCTAACAGCGTTAGCTAACTGGGCTGCGGCATCATCATTAGACACAAGAAGCGGCGCGCGGTCGGTGTGGGTCTTGTGACCTCACCTGCTTGTCCACGTAGTCGTCGATGCGCTTCTCGCACTCCAGCCACTCGGCGGCCACTGCATGCATCTCACGGTCCAGCTGCTGGTAGCTCTCCAGCAGGGTGCGGTACATGTCCTCGCTGTAGGAGTCCCGTGACGCCGTCCCGTGCCTGTCCGCCACACGCGAGCCATTTTAGTCACCCAGCCCAGAAGGTTCAGTCTGTCGACCCCGCCCCCAGTCCACTAAACCCGCCCCCAATCCACTGACCCCGCCCCCAGGTCAATTAACCCCAACCCTGTCACAATGGCAATACCTCAATCAACTGACCTCATGCCCATCCCCCCCCGGCACAGTCACCTCAGCTGAGCCACCAGTGACGGCAGGCTGCCATGCAGCAGTGGCTCCGAGAAGACGAGGTTCTCGAACAGATGCTTGTTGTGCAGTTCCCACGTCACTTGGAACTTCTGCAGGTGCTCGTTCTCCTACGGGACAAGAGACCCAGGGCCAGCAGTGAGGCTCCACAGTGAAGTCACCAGTCCGAAGTAACGCCACCATGTTCCAGGCCACACCCCCTTGAGACCCCATCTCCTTAGCCACTCCCCCTAAAGACCTCATCTCCTTAGCCACACCCCTCGAGGCCCTACCAGAAAAATACCAAATAAGACTCACCAGCGTGAGGAGGAAGGTGCTGATTGTGCGGGCTGCCTGGCAGAGGGCGCTGTACTCCTCCAGGAGGAGGGACATGAACTGGTGCGCCTGGGGGGGGCCCTGCACGGCCGGCGCCTTGGAGCCCGCGGACAGGTGTTTCAGGAGGCGCACCTTCATCTCCAGCACATACTCGCGGGCCTGCTGCTCCAGGCGCTGGTACAGCTGGTAGGGATCCTTCTCACAGAGTCTGGGGGGGGGGGGGGGGGAGTGTTGGGGGTCAGCAGAGAACCACTCCATGGGGCTGTAGATACACACCGAGACCATCAGCATACCTGTCGACCAGCTCCTTCATGCTCTCCTGGTCCCGGTCGAGCGGCTGGTCGTGGTCGTCGGCCAGAGGTGTGCCCGTCTGCCGGTAAATGCACCGGACCAGGTACCGGACCTCGGACCAGTAGTTCTGAAGCTGCTGAGACTCCCTCTCTGACTCGGCCGATATCTCCCTGCAAGGCGAGAAGCAGGACGGGTGAAGGCGGGTCGCTCAACCGAGCCTCGGCCGGATCCCAAACCCAGATGAGGCCTCACCTCCGCTCCACACAGGCTTCGCAGCCACACGGCGGGTCGGAGGGGACGGGGGCGCCCAGATCCGGGGATGGCAGCGTCGGGGCCCCGCCGATGGGCTCCGAGGCCGAGCTGCTGGGGCCCATGGGCATGTGCAACAGGAAGTCTTGGCTCTGGGTCCAAAAAGCGAAGCGGCGATGTGTTAAAGGCGGCGGCACGGGGACTTCCTGTGGCCGCTCTGAGTCACTAGCCAGTGGAAGCGTTTGAACGCAGGGCGGAAAGGCAAGAGCCCAGGTGAACCCAGTCTGTCAGGCTGCCTTGCAGACAACGTGGACAAACGTGGCTCCCTATCACTGGCGCCGTTCCCAGTTCCATACTTTAATTATACATTACGCCTGGGCAGCGTGGGGGCCACTGCAGACGGGAATTTCATCGAAGCCATGGTGAGCGGGTACCCTCCCCCTTCTCACCGGTAAGGGCTGCTCGGGGACGCCGGGTCGCTCCTCCGTCTCCACAGTGCGCCGGCACTCGGGACACACCCACAGGGGCAGCTGCAGCAGGCCGCCGGCTTTGGGCGAGCCGCAAGTGCCGCTCGAGCCCGTCGAACCGGCGTCCAGGGGCGGGCAGTCCTTACGTTCGCTCCTGCAGAGGAGGCAGCGCTCCCCAGCTGTGTATGGCGCCCTCTGCCCCAGACCAAAGGTGAAGGGAGTCTGTGGGGAAGAGGGTGGATGGTGGACGGGTTCACGAAGGTGGAAGGGGTCGGTGAGACAGTTGGCAGATACCGGCCGCCGGGACGGGAACGGAAACAGGCAGCCAATATATGTCCTGCTCCGCAAGTCCCATGAGCTGAAAACACAGCCGGGGGCAACAGAGTGCAAGCTCCAAAACCAGACATGCTAAACATAATGACCGGCACCACTACCGGAGAGCTCCCCCCAGAGGTCAAACACAGGAGCAGCAGCATTACCTGCATGACGTTTGTAAACTCGGGATTCGCCGGTCCTTCGGAGAACTGCGTGCCATTCATGGAGATCTGCGCAGGACAAGGGACAGGTAGCACGTCGCTGTTAGCGCCCCGAAAGCTTCTCAGCGATTTCCTCAGGCCGCTGGGGTATAGCGTCGCATACAAATGGACAGCGGGAGCCGATTTCACGGTGGAGGGTGTGTTACTGGCGCCCGCCGTATCGCTGGACACACCTTGGGATCGCTTACGGACCCACATGGCCAAACATAAAGCGGTCCAGTGATTCCAGCAGAGTGATACCAGGATATAAATATATGCAGCGCACGTAGGGATGGAGCAGGAGAGCCGCGCGTCTGGGATGGGCTCCGGGAGATGGGCCGGTGGTGAGCATAGTGCCGTATGAAAGCGGACCAAGGGAGAAAATAGGATACTTCTTTAGCTGCGGTCTGTCATAATGGGGCCCGACTGCACCACCATGTTAACGGCTGCGGGTTCAACCTCGCTCTTTAGCTGGCTTAAACGGATAAAGGCAACAACTAATAACCAAAAATATCGGTTATATGAAAACACTAACGGCTCAGCCGACCAGTGCTATGGCTCTGTGGGTTAAAACTTAGTCTCTGAGTTTGGAAGGTCACGGGTTTGAATCTCATTGCTGGCAGCTTGGGCCCCCCCGAGGAAAGGTTCGTAACCCCAAAACCTGCTTCAGATGTACTGGACAAACAGACCCCTAATAGAGTCTCCCATATGAGAGTAATAAGGGATGGATGAAAAAGAAAGAATGTTTTATGAACCCGTATAGATGGCAAATTGTAATCAAGGACTGAAATTTGGTGGGAATTCAAAATACACGGGTGCCGTCGCTCGGACCGTTTCCTTGCTATTTGCAGTGGCGACCTGATCCAGGATCAGTTGGAGTTCAGACTAAATGTACCATTGGCCTCTGCTAATCGCCAGCAACACATGCCACTGCCCCACCTCCAAGCTTTACCTACCCAGGCACCATGAATTCAGGTTCACATCTGCAGTTCTCTCTCGAAACAACAAACTGCTTTAGCCGCGCGCTGGGCAGCATCCGCCTCCGGCCTACAGACCAGCGTTTACGCCAGTCGGTGTGGCTCAGCAGGTTGGACATCAGGTCAAATCCCAGGGTCAGCAGTGTGGTGTCACTACTGAGCCTAGAGCAAGGCCCTTATCCCCTAGTTGATCCACAGAGTGTCTGACCCTGCTGTCACAACTGAATGTCGCTTTGGGTAAAAGCATCTGGTAATTTAATGGTCTCATATCCATGGAGTCCCATCTATGACAGCATAAATCATCCACGATTGTACACAACACTGCCACTTTTATTTATCCATAACTTACAGCCAGACCCTCACAAAAGTTGTAATTTTCCCCCAAACTATAACTCAACAGAGGGGGAGAATACACACAATAGCAGAATGTAACAGTCTTGGTGTAAATTGGGATATTGATCAGCAGAGAGACAAAACCTTAACGGAGGGTCAATACAAATTTAAGTCACAGGATGCGACTTGTATTTAGCTGCAGACCGTGGATTTTATTACCTGAAAGCTGCAATCAGGCGGTAAGAATCATGTCTGATAAAACGATACGGCTAATAAAACGCTTAAATGACACCAATCGCATGCTTTAGATGCCATCCGGCAAGCCGCCGGTTAAGCCATGCAGTTTCACCTGACATGACACGAAACGGGTCTGCCGCAAAGAGAAGCGGAGGTGTGCAGATGCTGGGGCGCGCTTGGTGCCCAGGGCAGGGCAGGGCAGGGAGTAAGCGAGGCCCTCTGGGCACCAGCAGGGCCAACCTGCCCGGTCCAGCTGGGCGATCACCGGATCTGTTCCTATTGCCCCTGTGCAGACACCCCCGCCCCCTCCCTCTCCCTGGGGAGACACAGCTACCACCGGCCCAGTAACCGGCGACTAGTTAGTAGCTGGCAGCCTTACAGGTTGTGTTTATAGCCCGTGGAGTTTTGATCGGAAGCATTTACAAGGCGTCAGTAGATGAGCCCCGATGTCCCGGGTCAAGCAGCTATCGACCGTAGGGGGACGGGGGGGGGGGGGGGGCGGCGTTAACAAAATACCCACAGCACCCCGGCAGGGCCAACAGGCAAAGAG
>JABFDZ020000054.1:9212435-9222858 GCA_019775955.2 Pollimyrus isidori
CCCGTGTTTTTTTTTTGGGACGATTTAAAACGCGGCCTTTCCCTCCCCCCCCTTGCCCCGGTCAACCCCCCAACGCCCGGTGGGGGGCGGGGGGGGGGGGGGGGGCGTCGTTACCTATCTCCCCTCAGCACCGCGGCAGGGCCATCAGGCATCGAGGTGCCCGTCTCTCGTCCCTGTCCTCGGGACAAACACCCCCTCGACCGGCTGTGTGCGGCTGTCACGGCCCCGTCGGGGAGGGAGACAGGGGGCAGGCAGTCTGTCACCTCACCCCGGTCAGGCAGCCTTACCTCTCCGCGCAGGCCCGCAACTCCACCGGTACCGGTACTCCCCGTGCCTCCTGCTGTCAGGAAGCCCATCACGGAGGAGGGTGACCCCGCCTGGGGACTCCGGGCCGCAGCCGGGGCGCCGGCCTTGCCGCCGACTGCGCCGCTGCAGCCGGTGCCGCCACCGCCCCGCTTGTTCTTCCTGCGTTTCGCTCCGCGCTTGGCGTCGGTCGGGCTCATTTCTCCGCTGAACTAGGAGACAACTTGCCGTCTAGAGAGGGCGGGGTCTCGGGAGGAACTGCCGGGCTCTGCAGCCGCAATCAGAATAAAGAAAAGCAATATTACAGACTCCAAAATATCCAGTCACTCTGTATCTTCGGAGGGCTTATAGACTTCAGATTCCAATATGGCCGACCAGGCAGGCTGCTGGACCTTGCGTTTCACGCATCTGCGTGGAAAGGTTTTCCTGCGCATTTAAGGGCATTCTGGGAATCGTAGTTCTTATTTTAACCCATACCGGCGGTCTCCGTTGCAGAGTTTCTTGCACATAAACCTACAAATCCCAGCATGTCTTTTGTTATTGACATACGATTACCGTGGTGCGTACTGCTTGTTGTAGTCTTTTGTGTAGCAAAGCTACTTTTTTGTTGTGTTTTTAGGGTGGGATAAGGCTGGCGAGCTATTTAGACGGAAATAATCTACGTAAGTTATATTGGTCAACAAGTCAACTAATTTTTAAGAAATATTACCATCAGGTGAATAGATGAATACGTCTGGAAAAGTACATTAAGAGGCATAGGCCTTTAATGTTTATGAAGGGACTGGAAAGATATACGCGGGACATATGATTATATACGCTTCAGTAAAATAATGCCACGGTTATTCAGAACTATACTGAAAGCCATGCATTTGACTTTTTTATTTGAACTTGTGCTTAATGGTTCAGGTATATTTCTGGTCGGACTTACAGACTCGCATGGGCGTGATACCCTAGGCAACAGGAACAGGCAAAATGTGAATAGTTATACTTAAGAAATTAAAGAAAAGTGTGTTTTGTAGAATATTAGTCGTCATGAAGTTTATTTTACATATTACAATTATGACTTAATTAACGATCCGGTATAAGTAATACTAAATGTTAGCTATGATTAAATTATTTAATTGATCAATTGCTTGCATGTTTCATTTTAATTGTTTAAGCTTCTAAGTTTCTAAGGAAAATAATTAAACTCTAAATTGATGTAGGGACTTCAACTAGTCTATAGATGGCACTGTATTCCAGCAGTTTTATCTTAGCAACGTGAAATGGGCATATCGTCCTACCTGTAGTGGCATATACAGGTGGCGCCTGTAAGTATATACCAAGTTTTTAATTGGATGAAAAATGTCCAACTGGAAGCTCTCTCTCTCACACACACACACCACACACACATATATATATAATATGTATGTGTGTGTGTGAGTGTGTGTGAGTGTGTGAGTGTGTGTGTGAGTGTGTGAGTGTGTGTGTGTGTGTGTGTGTGTGTGTGTGTGTGTTATGGCTATGAGGGTGTCCACGCTTCTGTGGCCATGGAGCACAGTGTGGTCCAAAACCAACCAAGCGTGTTTTAGACAGTTACCAAAAGGCACAAGTACAGGCTTTGCAAGTGGACTGAGACAGTCCTCCACTCTGTCAGTAACATTAGTGTACACCAGCCAATGTGGTGCCCTTTACTGCAGCTGATCTCCCTAGGGGCTGGAGCTTTGCTAAGTTCGCGCCTCCTTGCAAGATCGCACCCAAGGCAACTACCACGCTATGGGTTGACCAGCACCGGTGTGTACCATGTCAGCAATACAGGATCGTTTCCGCACCAGTTTGTGTCAGTTCGTGTGTAGTGTGTCCGTCCACAAACCAGTGACTCCATTCTGCTGGGATTCAGCCCAGAACAGTCAGCTCAATACCTTTGATTTAGACAGATAACAAGGCTTCTGTCACCTTCATTGTCATCCTCCGGGGAGGGCCGCTGCTACCACTGCAGAACTTTCTAGAGGTTAGCAGAGCCTGGAAGAGCCCCAGAGCTATAAACACTGGCCTGAATGTCTAATGCGTGTGCTTGTGCCTGTCCGATGTCCCCCAATCTTTACAATCCTCCATCACCATCAGCCCCCCTCCCATCTGGAGCTCTGTAAGCTCCCACAATGCCAGCTTGAAGTGTTTGCATAAAAAAAAACACAAATTCCATGCTGTCACGGCATCTCAAAACATTTAACTGGCATGATTATAATTCTTATATAAAGTAAATGGTAATATATTTAAAGTCGACTTTTGATATACAGTCAGACTCGCTTTCCACAGGACTCCATGAGGTAGAGACGTCATAAGCTCCTTTAATATCCATGTGCGTTATGCGCAGACAATAAGAACGTTTCGGTGCACTGCGTAAGCAGTGATAAGACTCCGCTGTCCATCTCTATCCCTCACACTGCTTATCATAACATTTGCATCAGTGCACTGTTTGTTTGCCGTTTCTGAAATTGTCATCTGAATACTGGACTGTATGTATCCTGTGACCATCTCCCTTTTTCCTGGAATTGCACTGTGTCGTCTACATTTCCTGTAAACAAAGGCATCTGGTGGAAAATGGTAGAAACTTTAAGGGGTGTCCCTCATGACTTGGTGGTATTCAGTACATGGCCTTTATCTCGATACTGCACTATGATACCTCATGTCATTTCAACTGTTTGCTACACAGTTTTACTAATTAACTGTTCAGTTATCTGTCTTGGAGCTCCTGATGGTGGCTAGTTCCCTGCTTCTTCTCCCGGCCTGACTACACATCTGGTGTCCTCCCTTGCTGCTGGACCACACTAACCTCACACTGTAGGAAGTAACTTCCTCACCTGCCTGTCCTAGCATCAGCTGGACCTTCCAATTTATACCTGGACTATACACAATTATATTTCATAAACTGGGATTTTGCTATTTTGAACTTCCTCTGCTGGCCCCTGCAGGATGGGATCCCCTTCTGTCTGGTTCCTTCCAAGGTTTCTTACTTCTTTAACAGGGCTCTTCAAATCTGGACCTCGATTCCAAATCCAGGTCTTGTTTTCAGGTCTCCCAGGGAGTTAGTGTCACGCTCGGCCGTGAGGGAGCGAAGCAAGGAGAGAGTCCAGGCAAGAATACGGACAAAACGAGGGGTTTATTGCTAGACCACAATGACACATAGAAACGTCAATGCCGCGTCTGCCAGAAAAGACGCAGACGCAGACCTAAATACATTAGACAAGCACAAGACTGGCGTGCGGCAACGCCTCACAGGTGAAAACAATGGGTAATCACAGGAGGTAATGAGGTGGGTGTGGCACACACAAGGATCGTCTGGAGCGGGACGTAACATAACCCCCACCCAAAGGCGCGCCCCAGGAAAGGCGACAGACGAGACGACGAAACCTGAAAGTCAAAACCAAAACCCATCAACAGGGACCGAAGAACAAGACAGAGACACAAAACAGACACGGAGACAAAAACCAGGACAAGACACGACACAGGACAGGGAACGCCGACAGACAAATCAGGAATGGAGAAGGCGAGGAAACACCAGGGAACGAAGGAACGAAAGGGCTGGGAGTGATCGGGGGAACGAAGGGGCCAGGAGGGAACGAGGGAACAAAAAGAGGCGGGACAAAGGAAGGAGGGGCGAAAAGACCCCAGGGCACCCGAAGGCCCCCAGGCAGAGGACGGGCAGCGACCGGAGGGGCCGCAGGCCAAGGGGAGCCAGGTGCTGGAGTGGGCCCCACAGGGTCCACGCGGACGGTTCGAGGAACCTCAGGAGGGGCCCAGGAGGGAGCGAGCCCGAGGGAACACCGGCGCAGGCGGAGCAGGGGGGCCCGCAGGCAGCCACCGTCAACGACGGCCAGGGGCTGGACGGTCACGATAGAGGGCGGGAACGGAGGGACCTGGACCCTCCTACGGTGCCCCTTACCCTTCCGGGATAACGAGAGGCGGGGACCCCGATGGGCTCCTGCCACGAGGGGAGGAGCGAGGGTGTCGTCCGAGACCTCCTCGGGGACACCGTGTCCCGGGCTGGACAAGACCCAGGCTGCTGTGGCTGCAATCTCGGGCGGAGTAGGCACAGGCGAGGCCGCGGGACGAGCAGAAACTGGAAGGTCCACGGGCAAGGCCGCAGGACGAGAAGGGAATGGAAGGGCTGCGAGCGGGGCCGCGGGACAGCCTGGAACAGGGGGGACCGCGGACGGGGCCGCGGGTTGTTCCGTAAGGGGCCACAACCCCCCTCAAAGGCACGCACTCCAGGCATGCCCCAAGCGGGGCGTGGCGTAGCAGCAGCAGCTGCAGGCGAGGCCACAGGCGTGGCGGGCTGGGCAGCCTCTGGAGACGCAGCAACGGGCTGCGGAGGCGCCTCATAGCCCGCTTCAGGAATCCCCAGCGGCGGCAGGTCCAGCCCTCGGGATCCTTGGGACCGGGTCCCTCACCGGGCTGATCCACCCCTCTGCGAGGCGCTCTGGCCAGACGAGTATGTCTCCTACGGAAACGTCTGCTCACCGTGGACCCAGTCCCACACGGCGACAGATACAGCCCAGGAGAATAGGGAGCTCCCTCGCTCTTCGTCGCTCTCCTGGGCCGGGACCAGCGAACAGGCGCACAGGGCGAGCGTGGGAGCTGCCGGAATGCTCACTTCCGCTCGACTTCGCGCAGTGCTCCTCTCCTCTCCCACGCCGATCAGCGAGAGCAGGCACTGAAGGAGCTTCCATGCTGGGATTAACAGGGGTTGCTGACCAGCCGGGCGCTCCTCCCACCTCGGCTGGCCAGCTCCAGGGCTTCCGGGTTGTACCGCACTTTAGGCTGGTACCGCCAGAACACAAAGTCCTGCAGCAGACCAAGCCGCTTCGGATTGGTCTGCTGCTCCGTGCTTTTTCGGAGACGCGGCATTCTGTCACGCTCGGCGGTGAGGGAGCGAAGCAAAGAGAGAGTCCAGGCAAGAATACGGACATAACGAGGGGTTTATTGCTGGACCACACCGACACATAGAAACATCAATGCCGCGTCTGCCGGAAAAGACACAGACGCAGACCTAAATACACTGGACAAGCACAAGACTGGCGTGCGGCAACGCCTCACAGGTGAAAACAATGGGTAATCACAGGAGATAACGAGGTGGGCGTGGCACACACAAGGATCGTCTGGAGCAGGGCGTGACAGTTAGTATAATAATGACTGATTCTAATTGGTCAGAGGCTTCACACCTAGTTCACAGGTCATGGAGGGCCGGAAAACCTCAGCCCTCGAGGACCGTGATTTGAATAATAGGATTCTGGGAGTTTTTTCCTTGCCATTGTCGCCTCTGGCTTGCTCACTGGGAGCTTTGGGCAGGGATAATGTAAAGTGCTTTAAGACAATGTAATATTGTGAAAATGCACTATGCAAATAAAGTTGAATTGAGTTATCACTGATTATATATGTGTAGTGAATGGTTTCTGGATCACCTCTTTACAATGATGTAGCCTAATGGTAACTGTAGGTGCATTCTGGACTATTTAACATTAAAGTTAAATTTGTGAGTCAGAAGTGTTACTTGGAGGTAACAAGAAAGTAAAATAATTTAAAAATTTATTTTAAATCTGGACACAGTAAAAAAAAAAATAGGTTACACACAAACATGAACAATTAATGTTAATATTGATAAATAATGGGGACTTCGTGGAAAGATCTGGAAGTAGCTGATAATTGCTTGTGTATGTCCCTCTGGAACGGTGAAAAAAAACATTTAGGACGCATTAGAAAAAAAGAAGGGAATAGTCAAACCAGCTAGAGGGTTAATGTAAAATGTGCTGGCCTATGTCTGGCAAATAAAAAGAGGACCCTCACCCCACCCCCTCATTCAGGTAGGACACCGGGATGATAAAAGCATCTGTTAAATAGGCCTCTGGGGCAGGTGTGATATGATTATGCTCAAATCCAGTCTCACTATAACGATTTCACATACTGTGTTTAGGCAGACAAAAAGCACACTATTTATTTGCTCTTTACTTATTATTTATTTCCTTTGCAGCCCAAAGCCTAGCTGTCAGTCAAGGAAAATCCCAGATTTACGGTATTAGGCAGTTTTGCATATTTATTGTATAAACAATGATTGGATTATATGGAATATTTCAGAGGAAATAAGACTGAACGAAGGCATTCATTGTGTCATTATGCCATCAGCGCGTTCATAATTGATGTGTCTTAAAGGACTTAATGAACAGCCGTTATCGTCACTCCCGCACCCGTCGATTTGCGCCCAGAAATAGACGCGCGCCTCCGTTGACTCGTGCGCGAGTTAATCGCACATCAGTGACCTTCGTTTCGCCGCGCCGTAGTGCCGACAGGTGACGCTTGGCATGCTGCAGCATGTCTCCTCTATCTGTAGTAGAATCATCCTGATTGCAGGTAATGCTTTTTTTTTTGCCCTGCCAGACCTGACAATTCACTCGGACAGCCAAACAGTAGCAGAAAGTAGCGAGAAGCGCTGGTAATCAGCTTCATTAGCCTTGCTTGTCAGGTTCCACATCTATTATTCGAATCTCCTTTGACCTCTGCATTATCATCTTTATCTAGCAACAGAAAAGGCAGCCAGTAATCTTAACGAAAAATAAAGTCTGTGATTTACTCAACCATTCTTTATGAGATTAGCTCTTTTTAGCTCCCCTTTGGCCGACTGCTAGCGATAACCTTGGTAACATAATTATGAAACATTTCCTGCATCTAAATTATAAATACAGTCCATGACGAAGGGAGAGCTTGGGTTAAGAGGGCAGAAGATTAGAGTGAAGGTTTTAATTAATTATGCTAAACAAACAGCGCATTGGCCCTTAAGGGCAAAAAGGGATTAAATTAGCTCTTTATCACGGCTGAGATTCACAGTGGAATAAGTCTTCGACTGAAATAAGGATGGTAAATTACAATCTGCCACGGTGACTCTGAAGATGTCTATGGTCATTCTCATACCTGAAGGGGAATTACTGTTAGTTTGCACAGTACAGTACAATGGAGGGTCGTGAACTCCTTGTGTATGCCAGGAGAAAATCTTGACCGATTACAGTAACAGGAATAGCAGGGGCAAAATCCTTAATCATCAGCTGCGGATTGTCAGTGTGAATTCTGCCATTGCGTAATCTTTAAGATATTTATTATATTAACTGGGATGTCTTTAGCCTAATCTTAAAAGGATGACAGAGGTAAAAAAACAGACTAAACTAATACAAAATACTATATGACGAGTGACTAAGGGGGTTGGACCCTAACCTCTTCGGTTATACGGGTCACAAGGGCTGTTGGATTAAACGACTGATGCCGAAAGACAGCCACCGGATCCTCTCAAAGGCAGAAGCCTCAAAGAGGTTCCGTGACATTAAATTTCAGTTTTTCCCACTATATCTCACCCAGTAAGTGTCAAAAGCTATTTGCATCAAGTACGTGCGCGCGGTTTATGAAGTGTCACGCGCTCCCAGTTGCAGTAATGGGATTTGTCAGGGCTAGAACCATTTGCTGACGGCGCCTTTCTGCGCAGCGACGTAGTCGTCATCGATCACTGTTAATTAAGTCATTCAGGTGCCCGATCATGTCAGCTTGCTGAAATCCTCAACCGAACTGTTTTGTTTCCCACATTAGAAATATTAAACGCTTAAAGTAAGGGCAAGCATAAAGGCTTTTGATTTATCTGAACACAAATATCCTCAGATATCTGACGCAACCCTTTTGATGAATGCTGAAATGCATCATTTTACTACAAAACAAACTCCACAACATGGTGGCATTTGTCTTCCTCTTTGATACGATAATGGACAAATACACTGAAAATCGGCAGTACGTTCGGCTGAACAGCAAAGCCAGACGTTTTTTTGCACTTTCAGACCGCACTCCCAGCACGAAATACTTATTAATTCCAGCCAAGTTTGCTTCGCGCAGTGAAATTTCAAAGCGTTTTTACCGTGTATCTGTTTTTATCCTGCCATGTCAGCAGAATACCTCCCATCCTACGACTAGCTGGAGTTTGCTTTAGAACTTCCAAAACACCAGCCAACATTTCATAAGAAACCTATGGAAATAGACGTTAAAAGGGATCAGATTATACTTCACGTTCACCGTACGTGTGTGTGCGCGTGTTTGGGGGGGAGGTACAGAATGAGGGTGCCACTAGAGGGCAGCCTTACACACAGGCTGGCTCTACGCAGGAGAACAGGGACCCCATCTGGCAATTAAGCCAGTCACCATCCGAGGTGAAGGTGCCTGAATGGCCAATCAACTGCGGCATTAATAATGCATTTATCATGCACTGGGCCCTCATGGCCTCCCCATACACCTCACCCCTGCCATTTTCCATACTGCAAAATGCTTCAAAGAGAGCGAGGAAAAATATTCCACCTTTAACAGGGCAGAATATCTGATTTTTTTTTTTGTCGCCTAGATTCTGCCAATCAAGGTGCCAGGGACTGATGTTACAACCTTTCTGGGTCTCTCGAGGTCACACCACAAGGATTGCATCACAGGTAGTTGGAATGGGTGAAATTAATGGATCTTACATGGGGGAGCCACACAGATTGCATGTGTTAACTCAAGAGCACTCCCTGTTTTGGGACCCCTGTATGTCAATGCATCCAAGTTGTGGATAACTTTCCCTGTCCTGCGGGGGGCACCACAAGGTGGAACAGACCCTACTTTAAGCCACCCCCCCATGCCCCAGACCATCTTAATGCCATCGATCCATGCATGATGACTGCTACCCCCCCAGGAGGTACCCCCTGCCGTCATAAATCACTTATTTAGTATCACTGCAATACAAATAACCTCACAGGATGTCACCATTTTTTGCCACTGTCTTTCTGCTTTAATGGGCTGTTTTAATATCAGAGCTGGGAGGGCTGTTATATTTACTGCTGAAACTGCTCCGTAAATCCCAGCTTTAATTAGCTTGATTAAAAATGTAATTATGCAATTAAATTATACAATTACGGTTACAGTGTATCATTTCCCAGACATTCAAAATGATATGGCCACAGAGGGAACATAGGTAGTGGGATGAAGAAAGAGAACTCGTCACTACGCAAAACTACAGTCCAGGACTGGATGCCTGATTTTATGACATTTAGGAGTTCAATGTAATGCGTGCTAACAGAGTGGCCTGCTTTGTGATGTATTGTAATGTAAACTTTAATTTGTTGAGCTTCTTTACATGGTCACAAGGACACAACGATCTGTGCGTTTGATTAATGTGATGAGGTTTCCACCACCTCTCTGTGAATATTGTCTCACTCACAGGGAATGTGACATTCACCCCTGAACTCCACCTGCTTCAGTGACAATGTTACTTTGACTTAGGAATTCGGACCCATTCCGTGCTTCAAATTAAATGAGTGAAAAGTTCAAAATGCCGGCCTTTCATAACCACACCGTGGAGATATTACTGATTGTGATGAAGGACGTCTTCTTCGCGGGAAAAGTCCTGCTGTTTGCTTCTTCCCGTCACCCTTTTCATCTGCTTGTCCCCACCGTGTTCTGTTTGCTGAATGAGATGTCAGAGGTGCGCAGGTACAGTTCTCAGAGGGTCAGTGGGGAGGCGCTCTTTGTCCTTCAGCCTACCCTGGAGTCTGCAGTCCCACTGCACATTGTGTCCTCAGCCGGCACGCCCCCTCAGGCCTCGCAAATGACTTAAAAGACTTAAAGGTGACAAAGTGTGATAAAATGCACATGTTTTGCTATCAAGGACAAATAATTTAATCTTTCCCAGTTTTGCCAGAGGTCACATTTAACCTTAATGCACCTAATTTACCATTTTTATAAATGTATCGAGTGGACGGGAGTGTAGAGTCGCCTCACTCCGTTCATCTGTTCCATCCGGAATGTTCTTCCCTCTGGTCAGCAGTAAATGTGGCCAGATTTTACACACCTTCATATCTGTTTTTAAAAACCATTTATTGCTGCATTTAAGTCTTCAGTCTTGAAGCTGTCTGTCACCCACTAGAACAAATCATTCTTACCAGTATTTGTCACACAAACCATCCAGACATGTTGCTGGTACAGGTATATCCTTATTCACACAACACACACACACACACACACACACACACGCACACACACGCACACACACACACACACGCACGCACGCACGCACGCACAGACACACACA
>JABFDZ020000054.1:9259745-9272298 GCA_019775955.2 Pollimyrus isidori
CTCCACCCTTTGTTCTGCTCTCTATTCCATAATTCTGCACTCCACCCTTTGTTCTGCTCTCTATTCCATAAGGCTGCACTCCACCCTTTGTTCTGCTCTCTATTCCATAATTCTGCACTCCACCCTTTGTTCTGTTCTCTATTCCATAAGGCTGCACTCCTCCCTTGGTTCTGTTCTCTATCCCATAATTCTGTGCTCCACCCTTTGTTCTGTTCTCTATCCCATACTGCTGTGCTTCACCCTTTGTTCGGTTCTGCATTCCATAAGGCTGTTTTCTACCCTATACTCTGTCTTGCATTCAGGGAGTTTTTATGCTGTGTTCTGTGCAACGTTCCACAGGAAGCCTATCTTTCGTACAATGCAGCTACCTCAGTAAATGTCCCGGATAAAGGTGTTTCTAAAAATGGGAAGTCGTTTAAAAGATGTAATTTAAGGATATCTATCAGTGTGGAGCACTGATGAAGTCATGAAGGCTTCCATTTAGAGAGCTGGACTGAATGAGAGACTGTCAAGAAGCTGGGTGCATCTCAGCCAGCGCAGTGCGATGTGGCTTATTACCGTCCAGGGGCTGATAAGCGTTTCTTTAGAAACCTCCGACTCTGTCCCTGATGGGCTGACATCATTGTTGCCTTTTTCAGCACAATAGCTGGAAGCTGACAGGCCCAGCCGATCCTTCACATGATCTTTCAAAGCACAGCTTTTCAACCCGCCCTTAGAGTTTAATCATTTTGGCTTGTTAATTACTATGTCCCTCAGCAGCCCTGTGTGACATAAGACTTTATAGTCACTGTAAAACAAATTACAGCAAAATTCTGTTAGCAGCTCTCGTGCTTGGGAAAGGCGGTGATGTGTAGGACAGACGATACTCTGCAGAGCAGAGATGAGTATATAAAGAAAGAACAAAAAATATAGAACTATAAAAAGAGCAATGAATGAATAAAAAGGATGAAATAAGGCACAGTGAATAAAGTACAGTAGATAAACGCACAATATCTCACAGGTGATGTGCAGACAAGCATTGGGAACAATGCCAGCAGTATTAACACATCCCAGCTTAATTAAATGTTATACACATAAACACAAGTTGACAGTACGCATGGGTGCAGCAGCGTAGCGCTCTCCTTTCCGGCGCTTTTTATGTCCCGTGTGACGTCTTATATCCAAAATTGTTCACATCACTTGTCATGTGTGCCTGCACCGATTGGACTGCTGCTAAAATTTCAATATCTCCATACAGTGTGATATTCCTGCTCGCGGGTCTGATTCAGCACCTTCCGCTCCGATACAGCGGACAGCTCCAGGACCAGGCAGAATCCCACCGATGCCACACTTAGAATAGACGCTACTTCTCTGAAGAAGCCAAAACCAGCACTCGGCCTTATTCCGGTCTGCCCCACGTGGGAAACAGAGCCCAGTGGATCCCGCCTCTTCTGGCCCATGGCACACAGTAATAAATGCATTTCGGGCGAGGTCAGGTTGGCGTAGCGCTAATGTGACCTGTGACGAGCACTTCACCGCCCAGAATGACCCTTGTGCGGTAATCCGTATTACCCATAATCCTTTAGTTAGGTGCCTGCTGGCACTTTGTGGGCCCTGCGTGTGATGGTTCATTGTGTTTGTACGTCTGCTTTGTTGCTTCCCAGCTGCGGTGCTTTCTGACCTTACCCTCCTTATAAGGTACCATCAGCTCTCTACCCACCCCCCAAGCGCCCGCCTCCCCGCCATTTCAACTGCGCCGTAAAACCTCCCATCCATGCCTCTATTTGACAACGTTGTGCCTGTGTGCCAAAATCCTCTGCCATTTTTTTTTTGTCGCAATGAAACAGCTGGGCAATGTGCCTGTCAGCAAGTGGCTGCATCCTATTGGTTGACCCCGCAGAGTCACGTGATCACTAGGAAATGTTGAATTCTGGGAAAGCAGGGCAGTCCTCCAATGTCAGAATTTTGACAGCTGTCAGAGTGTGTCCCAGGACAGATCAATGGGCCTGATCCTGCACCACAAGCTTTCAGACATCGCAGGTCCTGAATTTGGTCGTTTTCAACGTGTCCCTGTGTCGACGAAGACTGTGACTGTGATTGGCTAAAGAAGTGAAACACAAGCCCCTCCCTTATTGACCCAGGGACACGTCAGACACGCCAAAATCAGGATGCCCTTCTGATGTCTCCGTGAACGCTGGCGGTCATGGTCCCGATGACTTGACCATGGAATTGTGCTTTTACGTAACACGGTTACAGAAGGCTGCAGTCCTTGCACTATACTTATATATAACAGCTACATCCAGCCGTCTGACACCGAAGCGGGGGTGAGTCAGCAGTAAGTCTCCACTTCAGCCTGGCCTGGTAACATTTAAAGAAGACAAATCGGTTAAGAAAGCAGTCAGGGCTGGCAGAACACGGAATCTGTGGCGGGCGGGATTAAGATACCCTGCCAATCACCATCTAGTTCAGTCTGGCTGCAGCAAATCACCTACCGGTTTAATCTGACGATGACACCCCATATCTGACATCGCCATTAAAAGCTGCTTGGCTATCAGAGATGTGTAATTACCGCCGTGTTAATAACCAGCCTGCGGCTCCCATGAAACACACTCCGTCGACATCTGATTAAAGACAGCGGCCTGCACCGACCCCCTGCTCTGCACGAGGGGCTAATTTGAAGCTTTACGGGCCCCATCCGTGAGAAAACAAGCACTGAGATATATATTTTTTTATTACACGCTGTGGCCCCAAGACTTGTTTCCTGCACGCCCCTTACCCCTGAGCCGGCATGCCGCCATATTGATTCAGATATCACTGTTTGGGTCCATCTCCCGGTGGGATTTCATGGGGCTCCGCGTCTCAGATAAATCACCACTAAAGGAAACATGCGAAATGCAGCAAATGCTGAATGTGGTGCGACGTGAATGCAAATGGGATGGTGTGTCTGCGGTTCGGGGCCCTTGTTTTTTTTCTTCCTCGGCACCATCCAGTCTGTTTTCACTCCGTCCTTTAACTATCACCATCATTTCCAGTTTGACTGGTTTCACTCAGCCCTATTTAAGCTCACTGCCATGACCTCCTGCACTGGGAATTGTCTCCCGCTGTGGTCACGGCACGCGAACCCAGACACCTTCCACAATGCCCACTTAGATGGGTGACTGTTTATTGGTTTGAAACCCTTTCCAGGAATCCAATCATTGGAATCGCTATTCCCCGCAAAAACCCGTACATCTCCTTACAAGCCTCTCTTTCATTCTCTGGCTTTATTTAAACACTTTGGTAATCTGCTAAAATGAAGTCTGGACATATGTGTGCTCATTTTTTTTTTTTCTGTAAAAAGCACTGGTATTCTGATTATCTTAATCAGCAGTGAACAGCTGACCAGGCCAAAGCCAGGGATCATAAATGCGAAATTACATACTGGATAGAAAATAAAACAAACAGATGCATCCACTAATACCGCGATTTTACAAAAGGCATTAAAAAGCTTCTGTTCCCCCCAGCCCTCACCACCACCTCTGTCGTGGGGGAATCGCACTGTCAGCTCAGTGCGCTGACATTTCCGAGCCTCTGATTCCCTTCATTGTTTTATAATTGAGCTGTATTAGTCTTTTCGATGTGACACCATAAAAGAAAAAAAAACGTCAAGACGCTGATTAATAGCTCATTCCCGTCCATGTTATAAAGCCGGCACCTCCGCGTGCCTTATTAAAAATGACCTTCCTTTATGCAGTCTGATATCATTTTACGAACAATTTCAGGCCTTCTTTGTGAAATAGTTATGCACTCATAAATCAAATTCCATTTCCACTTCAAAGCGTGTGTTTAATGAACAGAGATTTTACTCTGGGTTTCCTCCTGATGATGTGTGGACAAAATCAAAGTCTCGCTGCGTTTTCATTATTTTTTTTTTTCCGGGGAGTTTAACTGAAATACGAGCCATTACTCTCCTTTAAGGCTGATGGCCTTAATGTAGCCTAACAAGGGGTCCATTAAAACCGATTAAATCGCATATCGATTTCGCTCTGTTGATTTACATCCTGGATGGAACGTTATAAATAAAAACTTACATAAAGGAGCTTGTATTAGCCCCTAACCCCCCCCCTCCCCCAGCACATGGAGCATTTCAAACATGTGGTGCTAAGTGGTACAGTATATAGGTGCTCCCTGTTCCTGATGTTAACTACAGATCTTGGATCAGTTGTGTTGCCATGGAGAGGGTCTGGGTTGCTAGGTATCTAGGAGCTTCACATCCCAGATCTGGCTCTATCTGACTGGTCCCTGGAAAAGAGGTCAAAGTAGCTAATGGAGTTATTCCAGAGGGAGGGGGGATGAGGCAGTGGGGGTGGGTGATACGGTGATAAGGCCCTGCCAAAGCGTTTCACCATGAAGACCCCGCGAGTCGGCCTCTCTCTTTTTAACTTGTCGCCATCTCCCTGGACGACGAGGCCGCCCGCTCTGTGTCATCAATCGTCCCCAACCGGCGAATTGCGTGTCAGCGTACTCAGACGCTTTCCCAGCAGGTGAATCGCGTATCAACGTACTCAGATGCTCTCCCAGCAGGCGAATCGCGTGTCAGCGTACTCAGATGCTCTCCCAGCGGGCGAATCGCGTGTCAGCATACTCAAACGCTCTCCCAGCAGGCGAATCGCGTGTCAGCATACTCAAACGCTCTCCCAGCGGGCACCAGACCACCTCAGTCATATCATCTCCCCTTAACTGAGCGCTGGAAACACAGCCCAGACTACGCCATCTGACTGATCCACGGCTGGCCTGCCATCTCAGGGCCCCGGGCTGTGACATCACGACGGCACTGTGTGGTCGAGGTGAATGTGTGTCCCGAAGGTCATCCAGAAATCTGCCTGTCTGGGGGGAAAAAAAACACTGTAACTAGCAGCCACAATTTGTGCCTGACTAAGAACCATTTTTTGCTCGTTGAGTAATGAGGGTTTGGCTTAAGGTGCTTTTTCACATGTGGGACTCTGGATGGTGAGAAGAGTCATGTGACCCCAGAGAGAAGAGGAAGCCTAACAAAACGGCAGGGAGGAATGAAACCAGGGTTGTTTCTAAATACCAAGAGCACAAAGATCATACTTGTGGCCTTAGCAAGATTGGCCTTGCTAACTTGCCCACCAAGAATGAACTTGGGGCACAATGAATCACGGGATTGTTCTCGTTCAGTGAGGATTCAACTGATATATCCTTGATATTTGGGAAGATGCAAGAACAACGTCCAGGGATTATTACCGTCCTCTGCACTATTGTTCTTCAGTATTGGAACTAGTCTTCGGCAATTGGAAGACGACATAAAAGAGGGCAAGAGAACACAATATTGAGAAACACTCAGTCAGTTGGTTCGACTTCAGTACAAGGGAATCCAAGGGGGTGATTGGTCTGGGGAAAGGGGCGGTAAGTGAGATCAGCCAATGAGATCCAAGGGGCTGAGCAGAAATCAGGCAAACCAAACAGTGGATAAGGGAGCTGCTCACCTAACAAGTTAAGCTGTTGTTTTTGTAGTGTGCTACAGCACGACTGCTGCACGTGGCTGGGCTTCTGACCTTCCCCTGTGTAAATTTAAAGAGTTACAGCCCCCCGCCCCCCCGCCAGTGGCGCTGACAGCATGGGATTGATCATCCCCGTTGGTGTGTGCAGGATGCGTCACTTTGTCATTAGCACCTTTGCATCATATTTTATCATGGGCAACACAGGTACCTCCGGAAATCATCCATGCCGAGCAAGAACAGGAGCTATATTCCCACAAATTACACGATTTAGTGTGTAAATGTGTTTCAAGGACATTTTCGGGACAATGGACATACTAATGGGTGCGAGGAAGGACACAGACGCGGAAAGTTTTGTCAACTTCCTCGTACGGGTCAAAAATAACCTGCCTACTCAGAAGAGCTACCGAGTGTGCAGGCAGGCTTTGATCCAGGTGCTGCGACGTGATTTGACGACTAGAACATGTGTTTTGTTAAAAAGACGTCCTGATCCTTCCGACAGCAGTGTAGTTCCATGCTAAAAAGTTGTATTAGGAGTTTGTGAAGTTCCGTTCCTTTAGGGGGAAAAGGCTCGGTTTGAAGATTAGGATCAAAACCGTGACAGTCGGGCTTTGATATTAGTGTTAGACTCAGAGAAGGAGGGGGTCATCCATTAAACACCCCCCCACACACACACACACACACACTTTACTGCAGTGGCAGCATGCTGTCCTGGTGCATGTGCCGCATCAGCATGGATCCGGAGACCATTCCAGCTGGTTAATGCCAATGAGGTTCGGACCCGTATCGGTAACAAAGGCGCAATGCGGAAAATTACGACGGCAACCGGTGTCGAATGCGATTAGCGGGCCTGTCGGGACAGGCAGCCGCTTTCAGAGCCCGGCCGGTCCATTCACATCAACACCATCTCTGGTGCCTTATCTCTCCGTCCTGCGCACAGAAGAAAAAAAAATCACAAAGGAAAAAATAGACAGACTGTTTGCTCTTTTATGAATTCCAATCAGAGACAGGGGGTCCTCATGTCTCCTTGGCGATGAAAATAGTTTTGTGCGTGTGTACTCAATTGATGTTTTTCCTAAAATTAATTGCATGTCTTTCTTCTGAAGTGGATGAGAACAGCAGGTGTTTAAGATGTGTTGGGTTTCGCAAAATCGTCTCAAGCTGCCCCTGTCCCTGTTAACGGGGTATTTTACCCACATTTCTTCAGTATAATGTCCTGTCCAAGTAACATAAAGCTGTTAATGTATACGATACGTGATATGTTTAATTAGACGCTATTTTCCGTGGCACTGATAACAAATAACTTTTTTTCTGTTGTCGTTGTCAGAATGTTGTTTTGCAGAAGTTAAATTGCCGTCAGAGACACAGCAGCTGCAGGCTCCCTGTCAGATCTGTTCTCTTCACAAGCCTGGCTGATTAGCCGCGCTTAATTACGATTAAGCACAGCCGCTCAATGCTACTAGATTATGGCTAAATCATGTCACATTCTACAGTGGTTTTAGATGTTGGCGATATACGGCTAATGAACAGCCGAGGACGTCGGCAGTCTGGAACGGATGGCCGATCCTTTGAAATCATGCCTTTGGTTCCAAAAAGACAAACCGATGTGCTTCTTAATGGATTGCCCTGTTTGGGGAAATGAGCACCTGTAGTTACTGCGTGCTACAACTCTAAGTCGAACACCAAAACTTTAGCTCACAGGCTGAGTTGTTTAGCTGCCGGACACAAGCTTTAAGGATCTCAGGACAGATTTGTCCTGTCATGGAGTGGAACTCTGTCCAAGGTGACCTGTGTCTTATGTCCCTGTGCACTCTGGGATAGGTTCTCAGTTCACTACAACCCTCTTCTGGAAAGTCAGTGTCGAAGACAAAAGGATGGGTAACATATTTAGCATTACCCATCCACTTCAGTGCATAAAGATGCTAAGATATATCTCCCCATACAGAGACACCATTTTTTTCTTTCTGGCAGTACCCAATACCTCCCTAGGAGTTCTGTCAGAAACCTTTTGGGTGGTCTAAGGGGGCAAACTGTGCACTGATTCAATCTGGCAATGACTCAAGAGAATAATTCTCATCTACAAACTATTTCCTAGCACCCAATAATTATGAACAAAATCTCCATAGTGTTTAGAATATATGAAACCTAACAGAACTGTCCTGCAGTGCCCCATGCTTCTTTTCTTGAGGTGATAGATGACACCACGCCTTCATAATAGATCACGCAGCAGGGATGCTGAATTTGCCGCCTGGTTGGTGATGATGTAATGTATGGAATTCCAGGTTCAGGCCCAACCAATCAAGCCCAGAACCAACTGCGGAAATCACTGAAATCTATAAAACAACCATCACAGCATTTAGGGGTTACTTTATCGTTAATGGAGCCCCACTCAAAAAAGTCACATGTTTTAGAGACTAAACAACCAGTGAAGGAGCATGTTCTACAGAATGTGTTTATTTGAAATGTAACTTAAGTGACTATTTGAGGCCAACAGGGGGCCCTCAAACCTTGGGGACACCACACAAATGTTAGTGATGGTAAACACTTCCTCTGAAAACATGCTAACCCAAATCAAAATGGATTTATACATTTCCCTGTGTTTTTTATAGAATGCACATTTTTCCTTGGGTTTTTTAGAAAAACATAGCTTCCGTATGTTTGTTGCTTATCTTTCCTTGCCTGTCTTGTTAACAAGCCATCTGGAGCGATCCACATCTCACGCTCGCTATAAAATATGGATACTGAATACGAAAACGAGCTCATTTTTTTCCTGAATTATTATGAAAACAGCGCGGTACTTTGGCTACCACCAGAGGCTCACACCTCCAGGGTGGGGTGTTATAGACCTGTATTTGTTTAGTCTGTATGTGTTCCTTGCCTTTCCTTGCACGACTACAGTAAATTTTGCCTCTGAATCACTCACAGCACAAGATTGTTTATGCTAAAATATATTTTGTCTACGACAGTTAATCTAAGTGTGTTTGTGTACGAATGACAGAAGTAGGTTTAATGTTGTGTATACCTTAAGCGGTATATGTCATGATGTTATTTTGAATTCATGATTAATTTAATGGGGGGGGGGGGGGGGCACAGTGATACACTGTTGCCTCACCCCACTGGGAACTGGGTTTGAGTCTCTGCCATGGCTCCATGTGTGTACAGTTTGCACGTTTTACATACATCGTTGTGGGGTTTCCTCCAGGTACTCCAGTTACCCTCCACAGTCCAAAAACATGCAGAGGTTAATTGGAGTCACCGAATTACCCATAGGTGTGCACGTGTGACTTTATGGTGTGTGAGTGTGCCCTGCAAAGAGCTGCCCTCCCTTCCTGGGTTGTTCCCTGTCTTGCTAGCCTCGTGATAGGCTTCGGACCCCGCAATAGTGATTAGGACAAGCAAGAAAATGGATGGATGAATTTATTTAATTAAACGTAATTCTGGTTGTCAGACTGCTATGAGGTCCATATTCACATAATTTCTGACGCCATCTGTTGGTAGACTCTTGAATTTAAAAACAAAGCCGCAGGAAGACAATTCACTTCAACAGTGTGCGCCTTTGGGATAATTTACCGACGTTAGCCGAATGTGAATGTATGAGTACACAGAATACGGGCGAACATTTGTGATTTGCCAGCCCAATATTTTTCTTGTCTTTCAAGATCTAATGGTTAGACACGCACGTTTGTGCCTATATACACTCTGTGACTATACAGTCGCATATTTAGTTTGAAGGCGATCTCTTGCGATTCAGCCCACAACCCATTAACAGGACTGATCAAAACTCATGTGTCAAAAATGGAGTTAATACTGTACATTTAAAAAAAAGTTTATACAAATATCGCACTTACACTTTCTACCTGCAAAAGATGCAGTTCTACTTGCGGGTAGGTATGATTTCAAATGATGCGATAGATAGACTATATTACAGCATTGTTTATATGTGGATTTAGCTATGTATTAATAGATCCGCCGTGGTCTGCTTTACCCTAGAGACACGCCGTGTTCAGACAAATGCATAATCTCTGTGTGCGATTCATAAAATGCATTTCTGATCCCATCTGTCTCGTTTTAGTTTTTCCACTCAGGTAAAAAATGGATTTGTATCGCATAAATTTATATGACGTCCCTCAAAAATACGCATTTTACTAAATATTTTTGTAAATGAGTATTATATACGCCTATTATATAGGCTACTTATATAGCGGATTTTTTTCTAAGTAATGCAGGTTAATCCTGCCTGATTTTAGGTTACAGAACAAGCATGCTTTCACTAACTTGAATCAGCAGAAAGAACGAGTGATGACCTGATATTCGACAGACCCGCTTGTCTTTGGTTAATGTGTTAGCCTACTCGATAATCTAAAAAGTTTGTTGCAAACAATGTCATTGATTTATGAAAAAATAAAATGTCGCGAAAATGTGACCGAATGACGTGCACGTTGCCTCCAATTAATACGATTTTAAACAAACCGGAATTCGCACGCAATTTTTTACTCCATATGAATGTGTCACGTTGAACTTTAATATTTTAATTCTACCATACATATGTCACTTAGGCTTATGTATAATAAAATGAACTGAAAGAACTCAAAGCACATATTTTTCTGGATTATATTTGGGGATGGGGGATATGAAGGCGTGTATTTGTTTAATCTCCAAGAAACATGTTGCATTTTATCTAAAATATATCCCAACACAATACATTAACCATTTTTACCTAAAAACCTTGCATTATGTAGCCTATAGGCGTTTTAGGATATTTTCTCGCTAAAATTGGAAAAAAAAATCGGCATCAGTACCCGCAAATGCCATCAAGGGCCAGTCACGGTATCCACGCATGCAGCAGCAGGACAGCAGTGCCATGCACGAAGGGGCCCCCCGCGTGTCCTGCGCCTCCGCTCCGCCGCGCGAGCGTCCGGGATGTCGCGCTGCTCCAACGCGGTCCACGTGGTTCGCGGTCGCAATATGTGAACCTTGGGCTCGTAAGGAAGGGGGTGGGGGATGATACCTCCTTATGTGCGAGCAATGCAGTTCACCGGCTTTCCTCCGGAGTCGGTCGCGGAGAGCGCAAGTCCAACTCAATTTTGCATCCGTGCGCGTGTGCTGGCAATAAAAGGAGGGCAAGGTTTTCCTGTCCGATTATTTTGTACAGACGTCTATCAGATTCATGTTTGCAAGCAAGACATCGTGTCATTGATGAGGTGGACCTAAACAGCTGTCCCGATTTTAACGCCGTGCCAATGAACCTGAATTGTAAGTGTTATTAGATGATCCGTATGCTGATCTGTGTTACAGTATGTGTTTGTGTCCGTGCTGTTTGAGTCCGCCGTCTGCTGCCAAACGCACGCTTTATTAATCAAACCATGCCTTATGGCCAAGTACATGTGGATGGTTTTTATTTAATGTTTTGTATGTTGTTAAAAAAAACGATCAACGCTACGGTCCCGGCGCGTATACAGTATATACAACAGAATAGTCACGTTGCATTTCGCAGTTGTAGTTGGAATAAAGATAAACCCGTATTTCTCTAATGTCTGTGTTGTGTTATTAACTGGGCTGACGGGTGCTGTATTGTCTTTAGGTGAAAGTTTGCCGGCAGTTTCCCTGGAAGGTAGCTCGCCCGTCTCCTCCAGGAATTCCTAAGGAATAACACGTGTGGAAAACGGGAGACGGGATTCCGCCCGGCACGATGCGGCTCACCACGATGAAGAGGCGCCAGAAACGTGTGCTGCAAATGGCATTTTTATCCACAGTAGCTCTGATTTTCCTGCCCAACGTTGGTCTTTGGTCCTTGTACAAGGAGAAGTACCTGATGAAGACTGGCGAGCAGGTATGCTGATGGAAAACCCCGTGAGAAAAGGGATCGTTTTCTAATAGTCTCTATGATTTGACGCATGTGACACTGACTTAAAGGGACGATCCAGGTAATTATGGATGGATTGATGGGTCCCTGCAGTCAACAGATCGCTGCCTGTCCGCTGGGCAAAGTTTTGTTGTGATCTGGGTGTCAGCAGGTTAAATGTTACCCCACCGTAACTGTATGGTACTCTACTATTTAATAAGCGTAATGCCAACCCCTAGACTTAGGCCTATTAATCCTAGTGTGAATATTGTTTTCAGAAGTGATGCTTCAGGATCTGTGAACAAACTGTTATTTTAGAGTTTGTGTATTTAAACACTGTCTAGCTAGCCTTTGGACTGCCATTTCGGTTTCTGACATTTTAAAAACCGAGGGTTGCATTACATTGAGCGCACGTGTTGCCCGTCGTCGTGTGCTTAATATTTTATAATCATGGAGCAGTTTATAGAAAATGTATCGATAACGTTTCTGTACAATTTATAAACATATGACGGGTCTTGGGTTTCTTAATTCAGTCTGATTGTTCTTTTTTAAGAAGATGCATCTAATAGTTTAATTGTCTGTCCTGTGGTTTTGACAGAAATTGACAGGTCATTGTCCTCTCTGACCAAATCTGATATTTTTTTTAGATGTACATTTTAACCTTAAGGATCGACTCATGTCTGTCGAGTGTTTTCTCTAGAAATTGCAGTTTAGGTCGTTTTTTAATCCAATGCGCTTGATATTTCACCAAGGAGAGTACCGGTTGCCCTGTTCGGATGTTAACCTGTATAAAGTCCATATCTTTTGACATTTGGCCATTTAATCATTAAGTCAAATCCTGCTATTGGTTTGTGAAGAAACATACCTTGATTTTGCGGGATATTCAAGGTGTGTGAGAATGAGGTTGGTAAAGACTCAGACTCTCGTTTTTTAATTATGTGAATTTGTATTTTGTCACGGTCCTGCCTGGACAGCATATCGCCTTCTCTTACTAACTTTTCTTAGTATGTTTTTTCTTCACTTCCCCATATCCAAAACTGAGTTTCATCCGTCGTGTACCTTCTGTAACGGTGCTCCGGTTTCACTGCATGTCACTGTATTACAAGGTATTTCACTGTATTTCGCTGTATGCCGCTGTATTTCGCTGTATGCCGCTGTATTTCGCTGTATGCCGCTGTATTTCGCTGTATTTCGCTGTATGCCGCTGTATTCCTCTCGATTCATCTGTAGT
>JABFDZ020000054.1:9282644-9293429 GCA_019775955.2 Pollimyrus isidori
ATGCGTCTCCCATACTTGTCTTTAGGCGCGGAGAATCTGGGTATTGATGAGCGTTAATCTCAGCAAACCGAGGCCTGAGAATAAGCGGGAATTTCAGCCGCAAAGTCCGTGAGGGACCCATCGGCAGAAGAACGCCGGAAGCGGGGGGCTTCTGATGATTAGCGTTTGTTGTCATAAGGCCCATTTAGTGTGACGTGGGGTGTGCGCCAGTGCGAATCCGATCCGCCATTGGTTGAATTCCCTCTCTAAATGTGCGGCCTTCCTCAGATCGGTGGGATGCAGCTTTCCATGCCATCCACATAAAAATTAGCAAACAACTAAACCAATTTAAACCACATTCGTTTACGGCGCAAATGACATTTTTACTTAATGGCACCTCGCCCCCGAGTCGGCCTGCTGCCCCCGAGTCGGCCTGCCGTCCCTGGCATGAATCTGCATGTATTTTGTTTGTTTTCTCTCTCCTCTCTCCACCGGCCTCACTGACCTGCCCGTATCGACCGCCGATTCGGAGGTGGGCACCGTCGTTCTCCTCATTTACCCCCTCGTCACGCTGACACGACTGGGATCACCTGCCCGGGTGGCAGAGCTCATTTTCCGGGATGAAAGGGGCCCGGAATCTCGGAACGTCCTCTGTGTTTGTCATTTTCCTATTAATGCTGTGTGACAAAATGCTGGCGATGGTGCCCGCGAGCTTTCACTGTAATCTGTGTCTTATTTATTGTTTCACTGCATTTTGTAAAGCCTGTTTTTAAAATTCATGCTATTTTGTGGCAAGGGAAGCTCCGGTTCATTTATCTTGAATTTTATGTAATGATCAGCCAGCAGAAAATCAACCCTAGAGATAAAGTCACTTATGACGTCCCTGATTGGACAGAGGTGTCCAATGACCTCTTGTGTTCAGTGATGTGCGCAGCTGTGGACAAACTGCTGTCTCATAAGTGATAGGACTTGGGCAGCATCAGACAGCACGTCGCTGGAGGTGGATGGATGGCAGACATGATACATCATCGCCTCCTGCTGGCCGCCTCGGGTGAATGCATCATGGTGTTTTGATTGGGAGCTGCGGAGACGTGGAGGAGCCCCCTTACTGAGAAGCGGATGGTTGTAGTTTTAAGGTGACTTTTTACCGTAGCGATGGGATTCCCAAGTCATCGCGACTGAATCGGCTATTCGCTCCAGTAGCCGCTTTAACCTTCCTGTGCTGGGATGATCTGGAGCTCACCTGGGGAACACCGGTGGTGTGGTGAGGGAGACCCCAGACAGGACAGCGGCATGTCGAGAGGGCACGGTCACCTCTGATAGAAATCCAGGTGCAGGTCGAACCCCAGCTGAGTATTCCGATGTGGAGAATATTTCATTTATACAGGTGTAATGGAAGGGGGGCAGAGAGCTTTGGATGAGTACAGAATAACGCACAAGACATGCAGAGCCTCACAGACGCGGATCTATGGAGGTTAGCGCCAGGGATGATTTATGGGAAAACGCAGCTTTGGTCTGCGAGGGCGCGGTTGCTACCCATCCGCACGTGACCGTTCCCTGTGAACGTAATAAGCTCTGGCGGGCCTCCAGAGCGCTGCCTTATTGATTTACTTTGAAGGTATCAAACACTATCAGTTGTCTTAATTAGCGAACATAACTCGAGACATCCCAGATCTCTCTCATGAGCAATTCCGCCGCTAATCTTTCCCTGACGTCGTTTTTTTTGTTAAGGAAAAATTATCTCCGGAAGGAAGGTCAGGGAATATGGTTCACGTCACTTCTTTTTTGCGCTGCTAATCATTTAGGAGTTACTAAATGATGAAAAACGCTCTGGCTTTTACAGTTAGCTGTTTGCGTAAGCGGCTGTGGTAGGTCGGACCCTTCTCTGCTTGTCACGTCCTATGCCATTGGCCCTACATGTGTAAGCTGCTCTCCATTTAGCATATTTCAGCCAATAAAATCAGCAGAAACAACGTGGGACCTCTTTAAAACCACCACCTCAGTCCACCGCCGCGCTCAGGTCACCATCAGGTCTGGCAGTATGCCTGTTGGATATCGTCACGGTTACGGCTGTCAAATAGCAATTTAAAAATAGCCGTAGTTTCATTGGAGTCTGGACATGGTTATATGGCACTAATATATATAGATATATAATATACATAGATAAACGAGACTAAAAGGGACAGAAGCCCAATTACATTTTTCCAAAATGTAGTGACATCGTTTGACATCGATTTATGAGAAATACATTTAAGAGAAAGATTGCATCGTTAATGTTTATTACTTCTTGCATTTGAACATGTTTTTGGGTTGTCCTGCATTGCAAACGCCAGTTGGGTTAGGTGATCCCGGGTGATGGCCTGAATTTCGATTGTGAAGTGACTCCGACTTCTGCGTAAGAGACGGCAGGGTGTGGGTTTACATCACTCTCGGGTCACGAGGTTTTTGAGGAGGTCCGTTTACTTCCTCGGTCAAAGGTCAGAGGTCATAATGAGTTAACATTAATGTCAATGTCGATATGTTTCCCGGCCCATCATTATTTTCTGTTCTCTTTTCAAAGTTTTTGTACTTTGTCTCTGAAACCAAGTTTGCCAGAAAGACAAAGCGTTTCAGTTGCCCATGTGTTTGAAAAATAACTCGGGGGAATTCAACTCTTTAGAAATTAACGGACTCTAGGACCCAAGGGAAATTCATTTAATGTTTCTTTGGGGTCCATTGTTCTGTCCCTCATCTGTCTGAGACTTGTGGTCATTCAAACAAGGTCTCTGCCTGCTTCATGCTCAGAATGTAATGGTTGTTTTTCAGAAAGGGACTATTTGAGTCACTAATTATTTTCTTTATCGTCTTCCTCTGGTGTCGTCAGCGAATGAGCGGGTAACAATGGTACGGCTCAGCGCCATGAAGCAGAGCAGGGGAATGCACAACTTATTATTTTATAATTTATACGTTGAGAAATGGAGATTGAAGTGGGGGTGTGCAGTGTGTGTGGAAAGTTGGTTGGTGGTGGTAAAAATGTTGGGGGTCAAAATCAGTGGGCGGAGTCTGCCTGAGGAAGCAGTCCTGTGATTGGGGGTGGATGGGGGTTGCTATGACGGCGGACACAGCTCGGGGGTTTGGCCCAGACCAGGTTGGCATGTCCTCGCCTCATGGGCGATGTAAACACGGCCTCTTTAAGTTCCATTCTACACTCCCAGTTATGGGCATTGATGTAGTCTCATCTGTCACTGCTGGCCCTTAATTATAGTTAGCTATTAAGATTAATGTGGTTTATGTCTGTGTCCCCTCCGATGGACAGGAGGGGGCTTCGGGGATGCACCCCCCCATCCCCACCCCGTGACTTGATGGCGTGATTGATGGCAAGAGGGAAGACAGTTTGGGTGCAGTGCTGGGGGTGTGCGGCAAATCAGGGAGACTTTTCTGTGCCCTCCCGTCCTCCCCCTCTGAGGGATGGAGCTCCATTCTTCCTTACGTGTGCTCGTTCTGCATTTCTCTCTCTCCCTCCACTCAGCTCAGTTCATTCCGTCTCTTTGGTATTAAAAAAAAAAAAAACACTCTAAGTATGGGCCCAGTACTAGAAATATAGAAGTGCTGGCCTTTCACGTCGGTGCGGTTTCAAAGCCCGAGTCAGTACACATCCTCCATCTGCCACTAAGAGATGCTCCCAGGACTGACAGGCCCTCGACCTCTATGTACCTGCAACCATAAATGGAATTCCAGATGGTTCTCGTTCCAGCTGTCAGTCAAGATGCTGCAGCCAATCAGATCATTTGACCACTTAGGTCCCGCACACCGATGGAACTTGTTGCAGCAACTCAGTGGTAATGAACTCCCTTAACAGACGGTCTGATGTTAACTGACATGGTTTTCATTACTTCCGCTCAGGTACACCGTCTCTCGGGGCGGCGCGCAAAAGACTTGCGGCTCGCCCGTCATTATAAACGCGTGGCTGTGTCTGGCGCTCTTCATCTTCCTATCTCTGCGTTTAGATCTTCCTTCAGGCAGATGACGGCTTTGCTAGTGCGGCGACGCGCTAATCCCTCTTTAAGCCGCATACGTATCTAAAATAAACACCCACATCTATAGATAGATTAGACAGATATATGAATAGATAGGGTAGCTGCAGGCTGGCTGCTTGTATAACCTGGCTGCTTATAGCCCCTAAGTGGGCCTGTTCGGTAACACTGATCCATCGTGACCTGTACATCTGGAATATTTCGGAAGTGTGAGGGGTCCTGGCATGGAGTTGTGCAGTTTTCTCAATACGACGTCACCATGTATCTTTTTTTGAGATTGACAGCGGCCATCTCTCACTGGCAGTACCCATTCTCCTTCCCTGTCTATCGGGTAATTCTATCAGGTTTCGCCTGCCCGGTAGATGTGGACCCCCAGCCCACACGGACACAGTGCAGCCCCATGTGATTGGCTAACGATGGGTTGACACGCCAGAGCGAGAGGCAGAGGGGGAAAAAATGCACAGGCAGACAAAGACACGCTGGCTCGGCCTGACATGTTGATTCTTTCCCGGTACGTGGGAACAGAAATGAAAACGTCTTGTCTAATGTGGCCCCCAGAGCTGATCCCCCACCCCCCCATCCCCTCAATCGTGGTCTCGTTTACGCCTCCCTGTCTCTCCTTGGCAGGGCGATGCATATTAATATCGGAACAGCGATGCGGTGCGGTCCCTCTGCCAATCCGAATCTGCGTCTGTCCAAGTTATAAATGACCTCTTACTGTCCCCCCCCCCCATCCACCCAGACCCTGCCTGCTGAAGCTGTCCGCTCCTGTATTCATTTGGAACATGCCAATGTTTATCTTCCATGCACGGGGATTAGAAATGTAATCACTCCTCACCGGTGACATTCATGCATCTTCAGAGCTGCTGACAAAATGGTGGAAAACAGATGGCTTTTTCCGAAAGCGCTTATTTTCTGCGTGTTGTTTTGCACTTCCCGCTTGCATGTTTACAAGCCGCACGCGGCTGTCGGGAGTGTTGCGATGGGCACGGCACGGGAGCCGCCGTGTAGGATGGCGCGTTTGAACAATGCGACGCCGCTCGCATTTGCATGAGAATGCGATTCTCTTTGATGCCGAAGAATGACTGCGACATTACAATGAATATAAATAAAAACACAAATTCATCCATTCACCCATCTATCTGAATTCCATTGCTGCTTATCCGGTACGGGGTTCTGACACACCCAGAACGTATTTTGGAACGTTAGCCAGGGTACAGTGTGAGTGTGATACCGGTCCATCGCAGGGGACAGCGTGAGTGGGATACCGGTCCATCGCAGGGGACAGCGTGAGTGGATCGACAGTCCATCAACATGGACAGGATGCCGGTGTATCGTAGAGGACAACCATTGCAGGGGACAGCGTGGTGGGATGCAAGACCATAGTATGGCATGACGCAGCCTGGATGCCATATTGGGATGTTGGGCACGAATCCAGATCTCGTTTTCACAAATGCGGCCAGTCTGTCCTGTGCAGTTACATCTTTATAGATATTTATCACGTACATAAAACATATTAGCTGGCATTCGCTGCGACAATGTCGATTGTTGTTCCTGGGTGACGTAACGACATGCCATCACACGCGTCAGGTCAAGTCCCCCATCAGCATGACTCTGGCTGTAAGCTTGTCAGCCGTAGCCCTGCACTTGCTGTTCATGTTGACAGGGCTACGTGTCCCTAATACGCCTGCCTCACCTCGCCCTCGGAAGTGTCTCTGACTCGCCCACCCTGACCCACATCCTGCCATTTCAGACCCCTCTTCCTGGATGCTCTGTTCCTCCAAACGCCTCCCGGCATCTGGCCTTCTCTGCAGATGGAGAGTGTCTCTGTGGGCCCCCCTCTACACCACAATGTTAATCAGTCCCTGCATCAGCGTCTTTACCGTGCTTAAGAGTAATTATTGCCCCATGTTTATTTGTTGTCAAATTAGGCAGCTTTTCAATGGCTGGTGAGAGGAAGGCATCCCATCTCCTTAATTAATCGCATGCTCTGTGACTCCAGCCTAGCATCACCCCCCCACCAACCGAGACCCAGTGGAGGCAGAGGTGGGGGCGTGACCCTAAACCTGGGGACGTCACACTTTATTAACCAGATTCACTATAGCTCGATTCTCGGCCAGACCGTGTCAGTCTGTGATGTCCGGGGCTCTCCGCCGCTTCTCGTGTGTGTATAACGAGTTTTTGACGCATTTAAGACTTTTAATTAAACCAAATGAGAAGATAAACGGAACGTTAGCAGTTTAGCGGTTAGCGATCCCCCCCGCCACCTCCGCTGGTGCTGCAGAAATGTGTGTAAAAGAGAGACACTTTATTGCGGTTTTGCCCACAGCATCAGCGCCCGTGCAGCGCAGCTGTTTAATAAGAATCCTGCATTATTTTGAACTTCTTTTTAATAATTTAATGAATATCCCGCTTATGCTCAATGCTTATTTTTTGTTCCTTAGTTATTATGAGAAAGCAATATAGACTCATAAATGCAAAGCTTATTTATTACCAGATTTTAATTAACATCATTTATTTACAACACACCCGAAGATTGAGAACGTCAGTGGAAAGGAGGCTTGGATTAAATATGACCTCATATTGTGTGAGTCAATGCTGAGGCAGGACTGGATCCAGCAGCATTCTGGCATCCCTGGCGGGATGTGAGACCCGCCCCTTTCGGCCCTATGCAGGAGACAGGAGCCATAATTACCAAGCTAATTTCACAACACTCAGCAGTGATCTGAATGTAAAAATGATAGGATTTGGCAGAGGCCAGATCTGGCGGCTGCTCGGATGGGCTACTGTAGGGCACGGCAATGCATCATGGGACACCATTCATGCCGAGTTGTTTGGAAGAAGCAATAACCTTGGATTTTAAAATGGCAAAACAGTAGCATGAGGTACCATTAGTGACAGGTGCTGGCTGGGGTTTCAGAGGATGGAGAAGCAAGCAGGCCAAGGGATGTTGCCTGCATTTCACATTTCTGCCTGGCCACCAGAGGGCGACAGC
Organism: Pollimyrus isidori; assembly: GCA_019775955.2. Classification (NCBI taxonomy): domain Eukaryota; kingdom Metazoa; phylum Chordata; class Actinopteri; order Osteoglossiformes; family Mormyridae; genus Pollimyrus; species Pollimyrus isidori. Next base: position 9,289,632 of record JABFDZ020000054.1, read on the forward strand.
AGTTATACAGCAGGTTCCAAGGGAGAGCAAGGTGCTTGAATTGGGGGGGGGCGTGTACTTTCAGCTCTGGGAGCATTTCGCATCACATATCCACGGTGGCGGTGTAATATTTCCCTTTCGAACCCGCTGCCTTCCCCCGGCTATTTTTACTCACTGAGCTCTTCGTTGTTGGGCAGAGTGTATAACCCCCCCTCCCCTCCAGCTGAGATGCCGTCCTCGATTATCACACCTATAAAACGACAGCGGCTCATCGAAATCCGCACAGATGTCGTTGTTTGGGAGCGCTGCTCCACCACACTTAAATATTTACCTACATAACACAGCGTGAGTCACGGCCTCATCAAAACACTGCTGTCGTTTCTCATCTCCTGAGGCTTTGTGTTTTATTATTATTAGATGTCATCAGGTCGAGGTAGTCGGCGCTCTGGAACTTTCTCCCTCCCCTCCGCATCTGCGGGCTTCCCAACGGCCCATTTGTTGCCCTGACGGTTGAGTCCATCGCTTCCTTTTCCTTAAACTTTTTCCCGTCTCTGTAACCATTTTCCGATTCACTGACTCTTCTCATACTTTCCCCAAAATAATACAGCTACAGTCTGGTCATTTTTGACCTTCGCTCGAGGTCATCGATATATAAAATTCCTTCATTTCACCCGCTCGTTCTCTGGTTCCTCCTTGATCTCGCCGCCTTAGCAAAGGTCAGCGTGAGTTTTCGTGAAGGACCAGGAGTCCTCAGATAGATTTACCGTCGGCTGAAGTCATGCCGCTCGCACTGACATTTTATTAACCCCGGTTAACGCTGAGCGAGGGCCCCGTTGGACTCCCCGTCAGCTGGAGGGGGGCCCTGAAAGCAGAATCTGGTGAAACCACAGATCCACACGAAGCCGGGAGGGCCGCCAGTGGCCTTGTCGTTACCGCGGTTTCCGACGCCATCACCCAAAGTCTGTAGGATCCAGGAAGAGCAGGATGGGTAGATTACAGGCGGTCTATTAACAGTGTTGCAGATGGACATTGTTTTAAAAGTCTGGAAAATTCTGGGTGAGGAAAGCGGAGGGACTGGGAGCGTGATTTAGGGGGGTGCTCTTTGAGGCCAGTGTCCTTCTGGGGGCAGACAGGCGATAAGAAGCAGGCAGAAGAATGGCCCCCAAGTGCGATCCCCCCCCCGCCATGAAACTCAGCTGACAGGCACTCTGTGGGCCCACAGGCGACACAGATGGCCGACCTTCTTACTGCTTAGGCTCCATCCATTATCTATTGTAACAGTCCTTTGCAGAGTCTGTGACCTTATGTATGTACATAATCCACACAAGGACGTGCCACCGACCCCAGGACCGGGCACATTAACTGCCACCCCCCCTACTGGTTAAGTGTGAGGTGTGAGGTATTCCCGGCCTATTGCGCGTGTGTTTTGGGTGATGTCGCTACAGCCCACATGCCTTTAAAGCGACATAACCTGCAGCTGTAATTCCAACCACTAGGTTTTTAATGCGCTAATGTGGCAGGCCATAGCTGCTCGTGAAGGCATGTAAAGTGAGATTAAGTGAGATTAAGATTAAGTGCCTGTGATCCAATTCAAACCCCCAGAGCCCCCTCCAACCCCAACCTCACCCCCCCCCCACAGCTGTGCCTGGGAGGGAAACATTTGACCAGAATTGTTTCAGGTAAAGAGGAGTCATTATAAATAGGTAAGACTCAGAGCATCATTACCCCGCGCAGCTAAATTAAATTAGCAAGCTATGAGAATCTCCTAATCATCATTATAATAATCATACTAATAATGTGAACAATAATAATATTAATAAAAGCAGAAGGTCAGTTATCAGAATTGAGTAAAAGTCCCGACCAAGATTTTGTTTCAACCAACCAGTTGAGCAAGACATACAGTCACAGGGTACTCAACTGGTTGGTTGAAACAAAATCCTGGTCTGGATTTTTACTCTCTGGACCGGAATTACCCGACTCTGTCAGCCATAGATTACAGCGTGCGGTTCTTCATAAAAAATCATGTATATTAAACAATAAAATACAGAGCTATGGAGCAAAACCAGTAAAAGAGAGATCCACACTGAACCAGTGGCTCTGTATCCGGGCCACGCAGCCTGGAATCCAGACCACCTCCTCAGATGAAACGGAGCCTCCTTCCGGACTTTGCGGTGTCTAGGGCGATGAGATGACGAGAGCTGATTAATGAGCCCCGAAGCTGCCAGGAGCAGAGCTAGCATGTCTTGCTGCCCTACCCCCAGCATCTGACAGCAGGGGGCGCTCTTCTCATTAATGGGAGGCTTCACTTATGCATTTTGTCCAAGACCAGGCTGCATCACACGGTCAGAATTCCTTTGAAGGATTTATGCAGCGTTCTGATAATCAGGAAACGGGCAATAAAGGCATTCTTCATCTACCCACACTGGTAACAAGAGACATGAGGTTTCCGTCCCCCCTGTAATCTAAGGCACCCCCACCATGAGTGAAAAAGCTCCTATTCTCAACAGTTTGATCATCAGAGTAAAACCGGTTCTGAGGCAGCCTCAAAGGGTCTAGGGTCGAACCCGGGGCTCAGGTCCTGCTGCCTGTTGACTGAGGGACCCCCTTCCTGTTCTAAGAAGGATCAAAGCTTCTGAAGTGTCTTCGAAGGGGAGGCAGCAAGCTGGGATTTCTGACAGGCAGTGTCAGCGAGGATGTCCGGATTAAGCTGTAAGCTCACAGGCTGTAGTGCCCTTCACTGAGAGGTGCACCCCTACCATCCGACAGCAATTCAGCTGAAGGGGTTCGAGCTGCTGTCCTCATGGCCACAGTCTGTCAATCTGAGCACCGAAATAGGGTCAGGGCAAGCTCCCACCCTTCATGAAGAGCGCGTGCAGCGCCACGTTTCCTGGTACCAACCTGGTACCTCTGGTGTGCAGGGATAACACATAGCTGTTCTCACACTTGACGGGACTCACAATGTAGCACTATCGTCCAAGCTAACTAGCTTTTAGCATAGGCCAGCAGAATAAAATCCAACATGCATAGCTCAGACTCAAGTAACTCTCATAGCTCAGACTCAAGTAGCAACAAGCTGAGCCCACTCTGTGTTTCATTATTCTGGGCTGGTTAAACTCACCTCTTCTAGGCTGATGATTGACAGAACCTTAAAACTGACAGGAAGGCTGCGGGCTCAAGATGGGCTGCTGCTTTTAGACCCTTGATTGTTGCGTGGAGGGCCGTGAATTTAGTGATGCATAGCAAGTAAGCAAGCGCATAAAGGGGCAGGGCTTAGGCACATTGTCCAATCAGCATGACTGAGCCGCTTTGACGTAATATCTTTGTATAATAGGGTAAGAGAAACATAACTCGCCTTCCGGAAAGACAGGCCGTCTCGCTGCGTGGCTTCAGCATGGACATCCTGTGAAGTATTTACTGCTCGTCCCTTGTTCCTCAGATGGCAGGCAGCGATTCCCGAGGCGAGGCAGACATCGGGAGGTTTAATTTCGTGAGAAGAGTCGTCTGCCATTTCCACATTGGCCTTCGACGGAAGAAGTAAAGTTTACAAATCACTGTTGGGGGGACTTTCCTGATTTGCTAGTTTTCCATACTAAATGTCCCTTTTCGGTCTTTCCTTAAGTTCTGTGTAGTGGGTGTGGGGGGCTGCTGTTTTTAAAATATAAACTTCCCCCCCCCCCCCCCGGCACAGCTGCACTTAGACTCCACCAATTGCTGACACACTCCCACTATGCTATCAGCTGACTTGATTTATTTTAAGTCAAGTGAGTCTTTATTGTCATACCATCTGTATAGAATCCACAGCATAAAGTGACATGAAAT
>JABFDZ020000054.1:9347561-9358513 GCA_019775955.2 Pollimyrus isidori
TGGCTTCATCACTCTGTCTCCTCTCCACCAGTAAGCTGGTGTGTGGTGGGCGTTCTGGTGCACTATGGCTGCCGTCGTATCATCCAGGTGGATGCTGCACACTGGTGGTGGTTGAGGAGATCCCCCCCTTGTATGTAAAGCGCTTTGTATCTAGAAAAAACGCTATATAAATGTAATTAATTATTATTATTATTACTTCCCGTGGCTTGCTGGTCAGTATCGGGTCACCTTCCAATACCGGCTCGCTTGGACCTCATTATTACAGGGCCGGTCGCTCGCGGAATGTTCCTCATGTCGTCACGGCAATTACGGAATGTGCAAGGAGGGCATTAAATAGCTGTGGCATACCCTCCCTGAGGATGCTCTTATGGGAAATATGTGAAAAAACAGCCATATTTGCTGAAAACTCACTAGACCCCCAGGCTGCAGGTCCACACCTTCTCCTCCACCTAGTCTAGACTGGAGACGCAAACAGGCATCTCTCAGCTACCTGCACAGTCGTCGTCCCCCCCCCGTCCCCCCCCAACTCCCAGACCAAGAAGTGGGCTCTGATGGCGTGATTCATCATAGGATCCTTTTGTCAAATTAAAAATGTTTTGTTTTTTGTTTTTCATTCTTTCAGGCAGTAGCATGACGATTCTGTCAAGCAGGGGGGGACCCTCTGTCGTTCCATCTCCACGGTGATACGACACGGTTTCGCTACCATCACTCAATTCCGGGCTGTTTTCTAATTATGTCTTAATCTGAATAAACGCTCTCCCTGTCGGAGCAAACGGCAGGCCTGGGCTCACTAGGGTAGGGTCTGGCCTCGTGATATCGTTACGTTCTGTGGTTCGCCGTACGTACCGTGAGCGGATCGATGAGCCACTGTGTCTTCTAGGACTTGGATCTCACTGGGATTCTCTGGTGAGAATAAGGCAGGAGTGAGGTATGTCTCTGGGCACTTAATCGAGCAAATAGGGAGGCGGGGGGTTGCAGTTCGACGGCTGGACATCTGCTCAGCGAGGGGTGCCCAGCCGGAACCGTTATCTGTACCAGGGCCTGGGAAAAAGCAGGCAGGTTAGGCTGTGAATCGATTACCGCCTGCCCCCGTTTTCCGGCAGCTCCTTATGGAGGCATGTTACAGTTTTCTGACAGACAGATCGGCTGTCTCTACCTCCCCCCCCATACCAAGAATACTTGATCAATTCACTTCCTCTGTAACAGAGGTAATTTGGGGCCCTTAAGCAACTCCTTGTTGTGCCTGTAGCTAAAGCCGGCCCTGCCCACCACCAAGACGGAGCCCAGAACCTCCGGAACCAGTCGAACTCTTCCAGGAAAATGCAAATAGCTTCGAAGAGTTGTTTGGAAAATTCCGGATTCCTTCACCCTGATGAATCGTACCTGACCTCATTTTCCTGGTATGGGACCTGAGAGAGAAAAAAAACGAGAGGCTGGAAAAAAAAGCAAGGTTTAAAAAGCCGCATAGAAGAAAAATGAGCTTGGGCAGGGAAAGCTCACCTGTGGCCGCATACGTGAGGACACTGCGGGCACCCGCATGGACGTCTCTCCCCTGCTTCCTCAAGCCCCCACTCCCAGAACATTTCAAAATACAAGTCTTCCATTATACCTTTGCCCATTCATCATACACGTGTATTTATTTATTTATTTATTTATTTACTACTTAGAATAAAATTTCAACCGCGATTGTTTTTCTCCTGGTGACATATCTCTTGTGTTTCTGGGATGCTATTAAACTTACACACGGAAGCATTTATTGCCCCTGATTCCACCTCACTTCAGGATATTAAATCCACACCGATTGGTATCCAGATAATCTGATGGGACCTTTAATAGGGTGACACCACAGCGAGCAATATTAGGCTGTTTGCTGTAAATGTAGATCGTTATTAAATTATCAGGCCTTTTGTCTGTGTGTGTGTGTGTGTTTCGATAAACTCAATTCTGTAAAAATCCATGAAAGCAATAAAAAAGTAAACAAAATTCCTTGTCTTGTATTTTGTTTGGTTATATTTGTTAAAGGTAGGGATGGGTAGGGGATACAGTTGTCGTTGTTGGGGTCAGGGTTATGCCCATAAGGAGTCCCACAAAGATATATGTACCTAATTTCTGTGTGTGTGTGTGTGTGTGTGTGTGTGTGTTTTTACTATGTGTCTGATTTAAAGCCTCAACAAAATCTCCAGATGGTGTGATCGCGCACTATAAGTTAATGTGCTATTTTATTTCCCGACTCTGGCTGCGGTTCAGACGGAATTAAAACAGCCCCTGATTTATAAACACCTTCATCTCCAGTAAAACCTGCTTCCATTAGACGGCACCGAGGCAGAGAGACTCCCGTATCCCTGCCTTTGTGAGCAGGAGAGGCTCCGAGATCTTTCCAGAGCCCTGCAGACATCGCTAGCTTATTCCATTATCGTTCATTGTGACCGCAGGCGCATACCCGCCGCCCCGCGCGAGGGACAGACGGCGCATCACAGCGACACGGTGAATATCTCCCTTTAATATTTGATCGGCATTGAAAAGGTCAGGCTTGGCGGGCACTGGCGGCCTGCCTGGCGAATCCTCGCCCGCCAGTATGTGCCATGTTTAAAGCTGCCTTCTCCAAACCTGACAAGGCAGCGGGAGAGATGGGGAGGAGGAGCGGGGTTCATGGAGGTGACTCTCCGTCTGGTTCTTTCAGAAGATTCCTCTCTCTCTGTCTATCCCTGCGCTCAGCCTGTGGCTGTTGCACACTGTGCGCACTGCCAGTCCATCTGTGTGCATTAAATTATTACCGCAGAAATACTTCTATTACTTGCTAACCTTGTTTCATTGCTGTCCGCTGCTAGGTTCTCCACACATTAGCTGCCTTGTCAGAGGACACATTTTCAGCAGAGAGGGGAGAGACTTCTCCTCCTAGTCAAGTGTGTTTCTTAGCTAAATGGATTGTCTCTCTCTCTCTCTCTCTCTGTGGCTGTCCCTCATGTGAACATCGCAGATTCCTCGCTTCTTAGCCGTGCGCTCGGAAAAGTGCCGTCGAATATTCATACAGTAAATTTCTCATAGCGTGTTTTGCCAAGGCCCTGTCATGGGATTCCACCTGAGATTACTACTCTTCATGGTTTCCCCGCTGATAAATCCTGTGTTACCCTTCGACATGTCACTGATAGGCTTCTGTGGCCGTTAATGGCGGAGAGCAGGATTCTTCCGGAATAGGGATGGCATCAGGGCTGACTGGATAAAAATAAGGCAGAGCAGTACATAGCTCTAAAGGACTAGCTCCTGGCAGTTTTACTTAAACAAAAATGTTCTGAGGGCAGAACAAAAAATGATTGGTTCAGTGAGAGAACCAATGAGATTGTAGAGGAGGTGGGTCCAAACGACTAAAGGAGGCCGGACCTAGACATCTGATTGATTGGTCCTGCCTCCTGTTATTGCTTGGATTCATCTGCTCTATAATGTGATTGGTTCAGAAAGATAACCAATCATTTTTTGTTCTGTCCTCAAAATATTTTTGTCCAAGTAAAACTCTCATGAGTGAAGAATTTTTTTTGTTTATATTATATTAGGTTTATATTACGTGTGTTAAATTACGTTTTTAAGTTAAAGGGGACTGAAAACTCCTTATTCCATAAACTCGCTGCAAAAGCAGTAATGTAATACCGATTAGATTAAGTGTTTAATTGTGTTGGGCAGAATTTAATTATGGACTGCACCTGTTTTTATGGAACACGTAAGAGCCTAATTAGAAGCTTATTAGTTAAAATTTGAAAATGCTAAAGTACTTTAAGGATTTTGTTTTTGCAGAGCCTGATTCATTTTAGTTTGACTGGTTCTGGAAGTTTTTAATCGTTGTTATGCTGCCCGGAGCGCCCTTGAAGCCAAATGGCGACCTTTAGATCCCCGTCAGCCGTGTGACCATGTTTTCGACTGCATGCAATGAATGGTTACGACTAGAAGGCAAGGCTTTGTTTGGTAAGATCTCTCTATGCATCCTTAAAATTCATATCACACATATATGCCAAGCTAGCTAAAAAAATCTGTTTTGACTCATTAAAGTGCTGGCAGTATATTGTAGTATTTATTTACCGTAACATCATCAGGATAGGTATTTATAAGCATGACAGTATGTGTGGGTTCTTAGTGACTGCAGTTGATTTTCACGTATGAGTATAGGAAGTTTAACAGCTATACATTTAGCTACTTTAACTGTCAAACAGACGGGAATAAATGAAGAATTCGTAGCGATTCAGCAGAAATTTTCTGCAAAATGCTCCTCTGGTTAGGTCTCCCAACTTTAGCATGGTTTCTGTAACTGATTTCAGCTCCTTGATGGCAGTTACAGTGGAGACATGCTCAGCTGCGTATGCCGTCTGGAATTTCTACCAGTACTGCCATGTTTTAAAAAGGCGTCGGGCAAGAGAGCATGACGAATACGCAAATTCTTCTTAACGTTTAAATTGAAGGTGATACAAATGTACCAAAAATAACAGTCTGGACAAACAAAATGATTTACAAGCATCCTAGAATTATTATTTTGTTTCCAAAAATTCACATGATTCAAATATTGATGTGAATTTGTGTATTTTAAGAGGAACTTTGCAAATTTTAGGAGGTATGGTGTCATTGGACCGAGCACTGTAAGGTGACACACAGCCCCTAATAAAATATCCACTCACAAAGCTTCCATAATTTCCCCCCAGGACAGACTCTGGGTCTATTAAATCTGGGTCACGTTTGGTGCCAGGCTTTGTAATCTCCCTGGTATCGCTGGTGCTTGTCGGTTTGCTGGAGTGCAGCTTGATTTGCACGAGCCTCTGGCTTTTCACGAGGGCCTAGGGCCCCCCCACAGCTGTAGGTTCCTCCTCCCCAGAGTCACGTGGCTGAGTTGCGCTCCTAGTCTTCAGTCAAGCTCACACCCCCCGTGCCAGTGATGCGGGAAGTCATCGGGGATTGCTGAAGCTAGCGGTGAATCAGGTGGCCCCAGTGAAACCTCCACAAAGGGCCCAGGGCCCCTGTTATTTAAATAGCAGTCTCTCAAGGGACATACTCCCTGCTGTGAGAGCCTGCACGTGTGTCTGTGAGGGCGTGTGTCCGTGAGGGCGTGTGTCCATGAGGGTGTGTGTCCGTGAGGGTGTGTGTCTGTCTGTGAGGGCATGTGTCTTTGAGGGCATGTGTCCATGAGGGTGTGTGTCCGTGAGTGTGTGTGTGCATTTTGGGTATTCGACCAGCCCCTGCTCTTCTTCTGTGGGGGTCTTTAATTTCCTCTGGTCCACATTCATCTGAAATCCATTGCTCCTGCAATCACACTCCTCTAGTTTCATCCTACAACAGAGCGATTCCGATCTGACCGAGCGGCTGAAATCGGTGCAGGCAGAGCTGTAGGCTGCCAGATTGTTATTCCTGCAACTGACTGAGGCGATTTCCTTTTGTAAGGAAGAGGGGGTTAACACAGTTTCCTGGTGATGGGGTAGACATCAGAAAGATTTACTGGTGAAGGGCGTGATGATCTCTGATTGCGAGCATCTAGTCAGTGTCTTCAGCTGCACTTAGTTAGTAGAAGGCATTTTTTTCCCATGAATTCTACGGAAATCCAGGTTTATTTCCAAATCTTCTTTACTTTGACTGTAAGCCATGTGAGCATCCCTGTCTCAAGATGGGCCCTGATCTGTTTCCTGCCAATAGCGCTGACTGATTTTCTCTTTCGCCCCTAACACACCGTCGTCAGTGACAGCATCCCTCCTGTTTGTGACATCCTTCAGGCTTACGGTGATGTATAGTCTTTGAATGCCTACCACTGCTTCATTGACCTAAATAATCGGAACCGGTTGCTGCTGTAGATTTTCTTCTTATTCGGTGGCCTCTTTGGGTTTGGGGTCAGGTGGGGCGCCGCCTGTATGTGTGTGCAGGTTGTGGCTCTCCGCATGTTCACGTGGGACTCCTCCAGGTCCTTTTCCTGCAGTCCAGAAGCATGCTGTTAGGTGAATTAGTTTCTGTGAATAGCCCATGACATGTGTGAACGTTTGTATGTGTGTGTGTGTGTGTGTGTGTGTGTCCTATAGTGGCCTGCTCTTTCTTCCCGGTGTCCCCCTGCCTCCTGGGAAAGGCTCCAGGCTTTCTGTGGCCTGCTACTGGATAATTATTCATGGATGGATAATGAGCTGGTCTCCTGTTGCCAGCCAGAATATCGCAAATTATTTTTTGATTTAAAAGACAAAAAGAACATCCTTTCAGGACCTAACTCGCGTCTACCGTGATACCTTTACCCACATGTGAGGTAACATTCCCTCCCTCACCACCGGGAGTCACTGCTCTTATTTAAACGCTGTGATTTGGCCTGATCAGCCGTTAAAGGTTGCAGGTGGTGTTGAGTTACACCCTCATGTGGACGTCGCTCTTTGCCGTATTGATCTGGATGCGGCAGATATGTGACAGGGACACTGAGCACGTGCAGAAGAGAGACACACATCACGGCTCAATGTGTGATCTGCGTGTGTGAAAAGAACCACGAGACGTCGGCTGTCACTAGGATACCAGCAGGCACCTCTTTGCGGTTATGATGATGGCGGACGCACTCTGTACTCTTTTGGAACTTCACGGGAGATTTTGAATTGACTCTTGTGAGACTGGTTGCCTACCAAGAGTGGTGCATAATTTTAAACGAACATTAATGTTATGTCAGCCAACAATCGGTGTCTGTCATACAATGGCAATTTACCTATGGCCCCGCCTCCTGTGGCTTGAAGCTCCGCCCCCCTGCTGGAAAATACGGAATAGCACCCTCCCAGGTCCATCTCTCAAAGCACCGTCTCGCACCCTCTCAGCAAGGAAAGCGATTAGCCTCAGCAATCAGCTCCAGAGACCCTCCTTAAACTCACCGGCTCACCTGAAATGATCTCACGCTTAAGGGGAGTGATAGAGAGACAGGCCATTAGCCCTTTCTGTGAAGTACCTGGAGCTTAACGAAGGACGACAAAGCATTTTCATTTTCGATTAATGTTTCAAAGCAGGTGGCGGCATTTAACAGAAGATTATACCAAATAAGAAATGCACTATTAATTTTAATGAGAGAACAATAGGTGCCAACCAACGCATTTGCGAATTCCCTAACAACGGCGTCTGCCTGCCACCTTGTTTTGTTTGCAAATTAGCTGCACGCGAGAGCGGAAGCTTGATAATATATGTCTTTTCTTTGCGTCGCCTTGGTAATACCCGCAATGCCTAAAAGCCTTATAAAAATTGTTTAGATCAATCTGCGCTGCGTCCGTAAGCTGGCTTTTACTCTCCCCGTTCCTTCCGGATGCAGTCTCCCCGCTCCCGAAAGGCGCTGTCAGCCAATTGAACACAAGGAGCGATGGATTCGAAGCCTCGATACGCTACAGCAAACATGCAGCATAAATCCCTCAATTCCAGCTTGATTACTGTAAGATGCTGTGGCTGTTGTCTTACTCTGCGCTTATCCGGGAGCTCGCAAATCCAGCCCCGCTCCCTGTCGCTTTTAGAAATCCACTTCCTATGCTGTCCGGGGGAAACACGCTGCTGTCCATCGACCGCCGTCTCCATGAGTAACTAGCCGTGAATTTGGGATTCGTCTCGTGAGATGGCCACCCTCACTGCACCAGGTCTCCCGGAATGTAGAACAGGATGGTAGACGAAGAAATCCAGGAAGGGCAGTTAGGGAGCAGGGCCGGGCCCTGAGGTACTGGGTGGATGGCGAGATGAGACTCCACCATGTGTATCCTCTTCTCCAGCAAACATAAAAAACGAGCTGGCCATCCCTCAAGCTGTAAAATTATACAGGACTGGACCTCAGTAAATATCTCATTTGTAAGTGTGAAAACGGAATCGATGTATTGATCTCGGTATAAACGCAGTTCTGCAAGCTGTCAAAGGTGGTTTCTGATTACCTGTTTGTGAGAGACATCCTGGGCTGGACTCCCAGGCGTAAGAGCCGTTTTTACCAAAGGATATCTTCTGTGCCACACATTCCTTTTTGCAAGGTTGGTAGAGTCCTCGAATTTCATGGCTTTCTGTGCATAATCCTCTCAACGATGCATCTATCCAAATGTAAAAAAATAGCAGTTACTGCATACCAGGAATAAACCACTTTGGACCACTTATGCAAAAAAAAAACCCTGTTTATCCTACCAGCTTATTCAAATAAAACCCAACAAGTAATTTTATTCTCTCCTAAGGTCCTTAATTTTTCTTTTCCAACGCCACTAATCCATGTGATCCGTATAAAGTTATTGGATCTGACAGTGCTTAATATACAAGAGATGGACGCCACGCAGTTTCGTGGTTAAATAAATTGTACAAAGAAATTGTAACCAAATATTTACTTGCTAAGTCCCAGGAGGAACTCCGCTCCTGGATCCTTCTAGAACATTGAAATTGAGCTGCTTCTATAAATTAAAAACAATCGAACTGTAGAAATTGATTAAACAATGTAAGACTGGCAGGCCTACTGGTTGCTTTTGATCAGGCTTCTTCCGAGTGATTCGCTGCGACTGCGCACAGCTCTACAGCCTCGTGGATGCTTGTAGGAAAGGAGAGGTTTAGTCAGGGGTCAGAGCACAAGCATATGGTTTATAGAATGATCCACAGGTTTAAGAAGTTGGGGGGGGGGGGGGGCGCTTTCGCAGAGCCCCAAGATAGAAAGCTTTAGTGGATTTTTTCCCTTCTTTTTGTAGTCAGGTGACCAGTCACATGATCTCTTTTAGTCATGAAGATGTACACATTGTTCCCCTTAGACATGTCCCCCCTCCCTCGAACCCGACACAAGCTGATGTTTCATGCTCAGCGGTCCTCTGGAAAGTCATCATCTTTTCACAGAAATCAGAACCCGTCAGTTCTGTCAGACCTGCTCGTGTGACGGTTCTGTTGGGTCGGTCAGCATGAGGCCTAGTCCGGCCATGGTCCCCGTGAAGATGCAAGTGAGTAAAGAAATGAGGAGTCTGTGTCAGAGCCGGACAGACGGCCGAGCCCTTAGAACGGATGTCACACTCCGGACTGGCCCGGTTCCGGGACACCGCGACCTTTCAGAGGGAAAGCGAGCGGCTCTGTAGTGCTTCACTCCCTGGGGCTTCCACGCCACTGGGGGTGGGTCAGCAGGGAGGGAGGGGGCGAATTAAGCTTCCGGGACTGATAATGATGGCAGATGGTGGTACGGGCCATGTCTCAGAGGGATCCATATCAGCCTCTAGATCGAGGCAGGAACCTTCCCACAGAAGAACAGACATGCTGCAGAAAGATGAGCTAATGGACCAGCCGAGAGTGACGGCCGTTGGGTCGACTTGCTTATTTGCTGATTTATTCATGTGTTCGTTAAGTTCCTAGAGGAAACTTTAAAAGCGGCTGCGAGCTTTTAGAGTCTCCTTCACGCCTTTCTTTAATATTCCAGAAGAGGAGCCCAATTTGACAATTCAATTAACCGTTAACTGCGAGGAAATCTTTAGGGACATTAAACATTAATGCACTAGGATGGGACTCAGGGAGTTCTGAACAAAACTGGCACTAGATTAACTCGTCACTAGCAAGAATTCCTTTCGTTAGAACTGGAAACAAAAGCCTGGAAATTAATGCAAGCTTCACTGTAAAGGTAGGAGAATTTTATTTTATGTATCCTAATCTAGGCTGCTTTTTCCTCTCCTGGATTCCTGGAACTGCTCACAGAGGCATCAGGGATATGGCCGCCTGACAGGAAGTCCGGCAGAAGCTGCTGACGACGCCGATCCTGATTCTTGTCTTCCTCTGCCTCTGCCCCTTTTCCACTGTCACAGAACATCTGAAGGCGTCCCTGGAGAACTACATGACGAGGTTTCCGAAGGTGAGGATCATCCGGACCAAGAAGCGGGAAGGTCTGATCCGGACTCGCCTCCTGGGGGCCAGTGTGGCCAGGGGAGAGGTCCTTACCTTCCTGGATTCACATTGCGAGGCCAACGTGAACTGGCTGCCCCCCCTACTGGGTAAGTGGGATCTTTCGGCCAATGAGGCGCCGGATTGCCACCACATGCGGCCTGCCGATTGGCCAAATGCCTCCATGCTTTCTGGCAGCATTACAGTTCGCCTGATTATTTATATCATCACAGTTTGCACATTAAATAACTGGCCAGTTTTGATAATAATTTGCGTCCTGCTGAATAAAACCCATGCACTACTGACTGTGTTCAGTTTACTGTTTCGCTCACATGCCGGTGTTTGATTGGCTCCCACTGGGATCCAATCAGAGATGACACCGAAAAAAGTGGCACGATGACCTCAGTCCCGGAGGGTGAGGTGGGGTGTTCTGGCAATGTTTTCAAACAGGTCACATGATCTGGCTCCGCCCACCTCCCACTAGTGATCCGTGCATCACACTGATGCTATTTTGTTTGCCTTTTAACTTTTTTCCAACTCATTGTTTATCGTATCTGGGTTTATATGACAAGTGTCCCCAAATATGCCCGAGGGGGAGGGGGGGGTAAGGGGCCAAAATTACCCCTCCCTCTTTACTTTTGAGGTAAACAGGGGTAACATTCATCTCAGCCACCCACAGAATGAAACGAAACTCAAACAAATTTTTGTATCCAGGGCATCAGAGAATAAAATTAATCTTCTCCTGTTGGAATGTATGCATATATGTGCCACGTTTTGACAATAGATTGAAATTAATTATCTTCTACTCTTACCTACACCATGTGGCTTCTGAAGACCGCGGTCCCCACGCCGGCCCCATTTCTGGAAGGTTCCAGGCTCGGTTCTGCGTTTCAGTTCTGCCCGCTGTGCCTTCTGCTGGCCAGGCGGCAGACTCCGCCCCCGGGAGCTGGAGTCCGGCCCACGTTCCGGGCTACTTAGCGACGACCCTGGGAATCAAAAACAAAAAAGAAAGGAACATACAGAGACGTCATGCCCCAGTGAGCACCTCTGATGAATATTTCAGAAGTGCCGGATATTGGACGGGAGCAGATTAACCCCCCACCCCCCCACCCCCT
>JABFDZ020000054.1:9359244-9377120 GCA_019775955.2 Pollimyrus isidori
GGCCCCGGCGGCCTGCCCCCGCGGCCCCCCCCCCGGGGGGGGGGGGGGGGGGGGCAAACCGACTGCCGAGCTCCCTGATCACCAACCAGCCTCAGGGGGCTTAGTTTCAGATGCATGTGGGGCTGTTGGAATCCACTGGGGGGGGCTAATTTTGACATTTTCAGTTCCCTCTGACTGCGCTTGCAGACCAGATCGCCCAGAACCCGAGGACCATCGTGTGCCCCATGATCGACGTCATCGACCACAACCACTTCGGCTACGAGGCGCAGGCAGGAGACGCCATGCGGGGGGCCTTCGACTGGGAGATGTACTACAAACGTATCCCCATCCCGCCGGAGCTGCAGGGTGCTGACCCCAGCGAGCCCTACCCGTAGGTACCGGCCCACCATGGGCTCCGCGCCTGCATGCACTCTCATGTCCCCCCCCACTCCCCGACGTGTCATTGACCCCAAAGAAAAATGCACCAAAATACTGCCCCTCCCGGAGACGGGATTCAGCGCGATGCAAACGCCCCTGTTTTGTCCTTCAGGGGTCTTTCCCGTCCTGGTTCTGAGATTGTCCTCTCGCTCTTGCGGTCGTGTTTTTTGGGATCGATGTCTTCCTTTATATACATATGTTTTCACATTTTTAACTGCGGTTTCCAGCTTCGCCTGACCGGATCATTAAGCCGAATGGTTCCCGTAAATCTGTCCCGTTTGGTTAGTTCACATCCATGATTCCGATGGCATTTGTGACATCGACAGGCACAGAGGGTGCCCCCCTGTGTCCGTTCTGATTACCACCGATTTTTGGCAGTCCTCCTGTGTCCGGGCCCCCGCTCTCCCTCCAATCGGCACTTTTGCAGCCCATTCGTCTCTCCACCAGGGAAGTCTTCCGATTGGCTCTGTCTCGGTCCCGAGTCACACGCACAAAGGGACGTGACTCAGCCCTCGTTTGCAGTGCCATGTCTGTTCGTGGCGTGGGGGAAGAAATCACCGGATTCACAGAGGAGTGTTTTGCTAAATTAATAGAGCTGCTTTCTCTGCTCTGTGTAACGTTAGCAGAGACCCGAGCATATTTCATACAGAGCAGAACATGAAGAATAATTAAGGAAAGTGGACACCTTAAAGGCCTTGGTGATCTTTATTGTACGGTGTTTTATCCTCAAGTTCCCCCGTGGCAGAGCAGCATGTTTCTGGGTATCAGCAGCATATGTTCCGAGTCCTGGCAGACCGGAGACCATGATCCACCACGCTACCCCGACTATCTGGAACAAGGCTTCTCCACAGGTTAGCCCTGGGACCCCCAAGCATCGGTTTGGGTCCAGCCTGCATCTGACCCCCCCCCCCCCCGTCGGTCCACAGCAGATAAGGAGAAGCACCTGCGGCGAGCAGAAACTTGAGAGGAGGACAGTGGGCTGGTTCGAGTGGCTTGGCCCAAAAAACTCAAAGTTTTCTTACTTACTTCTTTATCTAGAACAAAATAGGTGAAGGTGTAGATTTATTGTGCCTTCCCACATCCAGAGACCTGTCAGGGTTCACGGCAGTGGGTGTCGGATTCTGGGCGACGGCACCACCCCTCTGAAGGACTTTGAGAAGGATCTGCCCTTTAAAAGACCCCCGCACCTGCATGCCTTATTATGCAAGGAGAGTCCCGGTAAGGATGCCTTAATATATATTTTAGCGTCTGTTGCAAGATGAAAGTGGATCCTCCATTTGGATCAGAGCTCATTTGTAAAATTACTTATCCGGCAAGGGGGGGCGGGTCTTTGCGGACGCTTGCCGGAGCGCTAATGAATCCCACATGATGTGTCGGGGGGAGTGTTTTGCTACATAGCATTTTCCAGAGGGTCCTGGCCTCCTAATGAAATCATATTAACCCCACGGCAGAGCCCATGATAGCCCCGGCCTGTATTACAGCCAACGCTGGTTTAACATCGCCCCCTGCTGGACAAACATTAGTCAGCTCACAATGACATATCAGTGCAGATGTCAGTTGTACAGAATGGTGGAGAAGAGTAGATTTATTCATTTATATTTGCCCCTCTCTGTTATAACCGACCTTGAATTATTCGCAGAGTGTCGGGTTTCTCCTTTTGTCTTTTTTCTCCCTTTCTGCTCTTGTGGAAAACATCCTCATGTTTTAATCATAATCTGTCAGACATGCCCTTGGTTCTCCACGCGGAGCTTAAAGGAGACAGAATCAAAACATGCGTGAACCACATGCTCATCCTCAGGATCTTACACGGGACTGTGATGAATGCCCACAGGCCGAAACTGCCATGTGAGCTTCTCCGTGTGTCGCTCGTCATTTGCGTCTGACCTGCAGGTTCCGCCTGTCCTTGGTTGCATTAAATCTATTGGCCCTCGAGTTAAAAGTGGAGCTCATCCATCACTCCAAAGTGCCAGCTAGCGGAGTTGGTGTTTGAAAGCAGCAGCGGGATCTTTGTACTCGTCTTTACGTTTAACGGTAAATTCAGGGCAGGAAATGTGACAAATAGCCAAGATGGAACATCTAAAACTTTGAGAAAGGTGCTTTTTTAACAGGAAAGTCACAGCAAGTCTCTTTGTGGCTGCTTCCATGTTTAACTATCTCCATGGTAATAAAAGCTCTGGCCCAGAGGATTGTGGGAGTCAGGCACTGTGCTCCCAGGACCCTGCCTCACTCCAGCAGTGCGGTTCTGCGTTTCCCAACACAATTTACCAAACACCCTGACACATAGTAGACATTTGAAATACAAAACATCCCAGTTCCCAAAAGTTACAGGCAGGAGAGGGATTTAGAAAGGGGTGAAAACTCTTAACCAGAAAATTACCCCTCACAAATGGGGTCACCGATATTCTGATGGATAAAAAGCTATTTACCCATCAGAATAATTTACGCAGATTTTTACAAATTGCGCGGGACCATTACTGTTCTGACTTCTCAATTAGCCTGCAATACTCCATAGACTTATATTTGTCAACAGACAGTCTGGCAGCGTGAAACGTGGAGCTCTTAAATAGAATAAAAATGCTAAATTAGCAAGGAATTTTGTTTCGCTACGGCATGTCCAACACGGACACCCACACGCATCTTATTGACATGCTCCCAGTTGCTAGCCTGTGGTATAACTTAGTGGGAGGTGATGGTGGACGTGAGATGCCATGAACATCAAAACAGTCCTCTGCAATGCTCCCGGCGGGAGACCACGGCAGGTGGCTTGTATAGAACGGGCGCGTTTTGGCCTCAGTGAGTGGATGAACCCCCCCTCCAGCTCGTTTAAGTACAATCCTGGGGAAAAGCTGACCAGCCAAAACCAGACCTCCAGTGAGACTGAGAGTAATTATGCTATTGACAGCTCTGGCTGACAGGATGTGTAAAGACCTTGAGGAGTTTGATAATATTAGAAGCCTGTTGCTGGACCCCAGAATCGACTCCAATTGTGTGTTTGGTACCTCTGGCTGGTTCCTTAGCCCCTGGCACCTTTCCAAAAGAAGCTCAAATGGAGGCACTGCAATCTGTCAGTGGGCCATAGGTTAAAAAACCAGGAAGTTTAGCTTAGGGCTAAATTTCAAGCCGTAACGCTGAGACGAGGCGGGAATTTGACAACATGAACAGTTGAGGCCTGTTGCCCCCTAACCCTCTATCCATGGTTGGTGCTTAGATTGACACATGGGTCAGCCAATCCCTTTCACTCAGAATGCGGCTAAGCCATTGCGTTGGTGCGCTTAGCCATTTTTTTTTCCCCCAGCAAGCGGTAAATCCAAAGCTAAATTACTGGCTAATTATAGTCATCCGCTTTCATCTGAGACCGGTTTGTTTTTTTGGGCAGTTATTTATCCGAAGCCACGGGATGCGCTGCCAAGGATACGAATCCATGCAACCAGAGCTTCCAGATTAACCAGTGCCTGTCCGGGTACAGGCCAGCGAGTCGCCAATGAAGAGCTGGCTTCCCTATTACCTTCCTTAATTGAGTCAGCAGCTATATTTCAGTACTTTATTAGATTGGAAGGGACCAGGCCAGAGAGGATTACTGCAGAGCAAATTGATTTTGTTGCCCTCTGCTCTTCTCCATCCGCGGCCCCTTCCGGCATGATCCAGGGGGCTGGTGAGCAGAGTGCGGGCTCTGTACACTCCTTGACGCCTTCACCAGCACAGGGGGAGTGACATGGGACACGGGGCTCATTCCCGCCTGCTAACTGACATCAGCATGAAGGCCAGTGAGACCCAGGAGGGAAGATGTGTCCAGGTGTGTCCCCTGTTCATCTGCCAGCGCGTTGTTAAGCCACTCTTCACAAGTAGGGCCAGAAGAACATCACTCTTCTTAATCCAGACCGGAAAGTTCACAGCTGCCAAGCTCTCCCGCTTTCCTAAGATATGGCACAACTTTCCACAATGAGGCCCTCCCGGAAGCCGCTTTGGGGCCCCGCATTCTCGATTGCGAGTGCCGCCGCCCTCGCTCCCCACGCAGCCGAGCCTTAATTATGCATTCCGGCGACGGGAAAAGCAGGAAGGTTAAGGAAGCGAATTCACCAGTGCGAGAGGGCAGGTACGAGGACCTGTGCTTCCGCACTCGAACAAGGTACTTAACTCAGATTGCTTCGATAAATAAATGCCTCTGGAGAAAAGAAAAAGCCACAGGCTATGTTTAAACAAAGTAGGATGTGTCGCCTTCAATGAAAACACCTGCGGAGACCCTAAAAATAAGCCCGAGAAAAGTTCAAGGCGGATATCGGTCTTTTATCCCTGCTATAAAATGTTTTTTTCTGCCTTTTGAATTTGGTTGATATATGCTGTCAAGGGCGCAGTGAAAAGTGCCGAGCACTCTGGGTCCGTCGCCGCTAAAGGCAGCGTCCAAATATATCCTGGCCAGTTCCCACTAATGGAGCGGGCTGGGCCTGGTGCTGTGAAGTGAATTAACGAGGCTGCCTAGCCGGACCGGGTCTCCCGGAGCTCTAATTGGGTTGAAGAATGGAATGCGATGTGCCAAAACAGAACTCCCACCACTCAGAAATTCGTCCAGGTCTCAGTGCCACGTGGTCTTCGCTCGTACCTCCTACATCCACCCCCCCCCACTCCCGCCGCGGACCTTCAGCGGGTCTCCCCCCCACACTGCCATCCCTGCATCACTGCATTTCCATGCCACTTAGGGTTCAGGGCCCCTGATGTTCATTGCTAAAGTCCTCGGCTCCTCTTATGGCCGCAAGCCAGGTCTTTTAATTTCTGGTGAGAGAAAAAATACTAATAAGTGATAATGTGAATGCACAAAAGACAAGGTACTCTGCAGAACGTCAAATCCCTCCAAATTCAGAGCCGAGAAAAATGCATCAAGTAGGGGCACAAATTGGGAATGGTTGGGGTCGTCATGGAGACAAGTAAAATGACCTCTTTCCCTGAAAATTAGTCCGGCACTCTCATACATACAATTCTCCCCAGTATTATGAAATTATCTGAGTTTATTTCTTAAAATAAATACTATTAATCAGCTTTCCTCACTCAGATTATGAGGAATAAAAGGAAGTTGACTGTGTCGAGCTTTCTGTTAAAAATACTTTTAGCAGGCTGACTGCTACCCTTCCCATCCAGGCTAACTGTGATAGCAATGCCTGCAAGGCTGATTATATTAACAATCTTTTCCAGGCTAAGTATGATAGCCATCCCTGCAAGACTAATTTTGTTAGCCATCCTTTCCAGGCTAACAATGATAGCATCCTTGCAAGGCTAATTATGTTAGCCATCTCGTCCAGGTTAACTATGATAGCTACCTCTACCAGACTAACTTGCTTGTTATCCGACCATGAAACAGACTTTTTTTCTGATGTATGCTGATAATAATTCTGCAAGAAGTAAAAATAAACGCTGTATAGATGTGTCTGGATAAAACTGCAAAAAGGAAGAAGCCCATAAACATGTCCAGGTAAATCATCAGTCATACACAATTCTAGCTTAGCAATGAACGCCAGGCAGTGATGTCCTGGCATGTGACGCCATCCTGCCTGAATGCCTTGATTTACACCCGGTCCAGGTGGCTCTTTAAACGAAAGAACCGAACGAACCGAACTAACGAAAATCAGGACCGAGCGCTGGGTGGGGGGTGCTACCTTAACTGTGTGTTAAACAGTAGGGGGGGTCTAATAAACCAGGTATATCGCAAGGCACCGTATGGCCTGCAATCCGTCCCCACAGACACGCTTTTCCTGTTGTCCCTATTTTTTCCCTACCTATGAGCACTCCAGTCCCACCCCCCCACCCCCCCGGGAGGATTACAAAGTACCTAAAGAATGCCTGCATCGTAATGATCTGAGCACCAAACAGTGCAGAGATGCTAACATTATATGTCGTGTTGGCGGTACCACAGCATGTATATCCCCCGATTATCGACTCTGTGGTATTACAGGGGGGATCTGGCGTCCAACCTCAACTCCTCATGCCTCCTCCCCAGCTTCTGATTTTTCATTTCCCATGATGCCGCTCTCTGGGATCTCCCGTCGCCTCCTGCGAAATACCTGAGTGGGAAAGGGTTAAAATATTTGGAGGACTCCCCCCTTTGCGGGCTCAGAGGCGGCGTGGCGGGCAGCCGTGCGGCCGCAACACCCCGGCCAACCTTCGGGGGGCAGCTTTTTGATCTGAGCGTTACGAGGAGCAGCCGGGCTGCATAAACGGCGGCCGGTGATTTCGCTGCGCGTTTTCAGAAAGCTTGGCCGCCAGCTGAAGTCGTGGCGGGAGCTGCACTGATGTCGCGTTCCCACTCCCCCATCCTCTGATCTCCAGATCTCCAGTGATGGCCGGCGGCCTCTTCTCTGTCAACCGGGAATGGTTCTGGGAACTGGGAGGCTACGACACGGGCCTGGAAATCTGGGGAGGAGAGCAGTACGAGATTTCATTCAAGGTGAGTGGAGACGCTGCCTGCGTCCGTACCGGGGCCTTGCCCTTTCTGCTTACTCACTGCACACTTAGTCCTACTTGCCGTGGATCGGACGCCCTACCCCACAGCGTTTAAAGTGTTGATCCAGTTGCGCCGCTGTCCTGATTCGCTCTGCATCTCTGTCACTTCCCAGTGCTGATCTTGCCCTCGTCCTTTCCACGCTGCCGTCGGTGAGAGCAGAAAAACCACTGGCTGGACTCCACTTCGAAATTAATTAGCTTGCTTGGCGCCCACGAACATTCTTGTCTAAGGGCTGACTCTGTTTATTATCCGGGTGTGGAGGAGGCGTCTGGGTACGGGGCGTGGCAGTGGCGCCCTCCCTCACCCGTTTCATTACCCTCCCACCGTCTGTCATTGTGCGCGTGTGAGATTGTCGTCGTTCGCTCCGCACTGGGCGCCATGGCAACAACAAAAACGTTGCCGGGGACCCAGGAATTGCCAGGTTCACCGTTTCTTCACAGAAACATTGTGATACAGTCCTTTAGAGAATCCCAGTTCAATAACCCCACAATTTCACTCGCAATTCTCTTGTCCTCAAAATAATGATTACTGCACTTTGCTAACATAGGTAGTAGTATACTGGTCGGCTTTAAAATATTGTATTTTCTTTTCATCGTTATTATTTTTTGCATGGGACAAGCAGGTACAGAAAATGGATGGATAGATTATCTAGCCAGTAATAGAGTTCTTTGGGGCCTTGGATTGAACTCCACAGCTGGGAGCCCAACTCTCAAATTGAGTGATTTCCCAAACCACACATTTGACGTCACCAATGGTGTGTTCGCAAGTCTGATCTGGGTATGGATAACAGGTAACAGCCAATATGATCTACAACTAAGAGTGTGACCAATGGTGATAGCAGCTTGTCGGTAAGAAGGCTTGACAGCAAGACAGAACACCAATTTCCCTGGTTAGTGGCTACATTCATAAGCTAAAGGCAGCTTAGCTGTAGCCAGCCTGTTAAACGCAGACCAAAAAATGAATGTGTCTTAGTGCTGGCAGCGGTGCTGCGTGTGCCTGTAGCTAACTTACGTTAGCGATCCACACAGAGAGAGAGAGACAAAAGTAGGGGAAACACCAACATGTGTGTTTGCGATCCACAATTCGCTTACCGGCGTTAGACTCCGCCCCCAAAATTAATTAGCTTGTTTGACGCCCCAAACACCCACATCTCAGAACTGATGCTAGTTCTACCAGGCTAGCCAGTAGCAGGTCGGTGTTTGTGATGTCTACTATCCCCAGCTGTTGTTCATTCCGAAAGCCAATTTTAGCGTGAGAAACATATTAAGCGCGGAGATAGAGACAGCAGGCTCACTGACTTCATTATTCAATTAAAAATTTCATTCTATTTCCAACCTGCTAATTTGGCTCGTACGGAGTTCACTGAAGTTCAACCTCAAACGATGTGTTTATATCTGTGGATCACTGTGGCATCATAACGTTTTGATTTTTGCTGGTTGCTATGAAGCTTGCGCTCATCATTAACACTGACTTCCATCACCCCTCCCCCCCCCCCCCCCCAGGTGTGGATGTGCGGGGGCAGTATGTACGACGTGCCTTGCTCCAGGGTGGGGCACATCTACAGGAAGTACGTCCCGTATAAAGTGCCCTCCGGAACCAGCCTGGCAAGAGTAAGGGTGCCGGCACGAAGCGTGCCCCGCGCCAAACCAGGTCGCCCGGGGGGGGGTTGAGAGAACGCCGGCCTGTTTATGAGACGGCTGAAGTGAGACAGGTGAGATGGCTTTGAGGCGCTGCAGTGTCCTTTTCTGTCACCCCACACCTCCCCAGAACCTAAAGCGGGTGGCGGAGACGTGGATGGATGAGTTCACCGAGTACATCTACCAGCGGCGGCCGGAGTACCGCCACCTGTCCACCGGCGACCTCAGCACCCAGAAAGCCCTGCGCAAGCGGCTCAAGTGCAAGGATTTCCGGTGGTACATGGAGACCGTGGCCTGGGACATACCCAAGTACTACCCCCCCGTGGAGCCTCCACCAGCCGCCTGGGGGGAGGTGAGCCTGCTGCCGGCCCTTGGGACCCATAGGGAGGTGGGACTTCCTGTGAAGGTGTGGAGTGGGAGGGATATTGGCACTCAGCGTCTGAGGAAGGACAGTGGCCTGCTTAAGGCACGATGCGTGACCTCTGGAGCATGAAATACAGATTGCACTCGGCCTCAAAGAGGATTACAGGCCCCATATAGTGCAGGTCGCACTGAAAAGGCAGCTGGCGGCAGCTATTACCGCGACGGAGAGCCAGGTAATAATCGGCCCCGTTACCCCACTGCCCCAGTCTGACCGGGGTCCAGGCGTCCTACCCTGCGGGAGGATTTTGCCATGGTGGAAAAGGAAATAGCCCCTATATGAGCTGCTATGGGACCAACAGGAACAGGATCTCTTTCAGTCCATCCGCCGTGTACATTTGTACATTTAAACAGAATCTTTGTGTATTAAAGCATCCAAGTCGGTGACACGCCCCCCCACCCACCCTGCATTTCTTGGCTACTTGGCCAGGGGCCTCGGGCCCCAGATCATCCCCATATGGCCTCTCTATTTATGGGTGCCCAACTCCGAAGGGCCTCGTTCATCCGGCCTGCTTGCATTCAGTGGGGAAATTGATAGTTAAAGCGGAGTGGAGTGCGCATCGCTGAGAGCATCCCCAGGGACGGGGGGGGACGGGGGGGGGGTCACACTCACCACACTTCTCCTTCTGCCCAGACAACGGCAGTAATTTCACTGTCAGGCTGACAGCTTCATATCTCGACTCCGTCGCTGTGGGCCCCGTCGCCGTGCCGACGGCCCTGATGTATGGGACAATAAAAAGGGACCTCATTGGGCATTCGGCAGAGCAGCCCAGCACAGCAGCGGGAAGAGGCCCAGACACATAAATAAGAGCTCGTCAACATCTCCGCGGGGTTTTCAGCGGGCGCGTCTATAGCATTCAGGACTGAATACACCCCAGACCAGTCCAAACACTTCCTTTTGCAGCTTCCTGTTTTCTCCATTTCCTTGGAAACCATACATACAGAGGCATGGCGACTCTGTCACTTAGGCGTAGAAATTCAGTTTCCGCACTATATATTTTAAAGACTGAATTTTATAAAAAAAAAAAAAAAACTGAATTTAGTTGGAGTGTATTATTGGTTTGTGTGTTTTTTTATACATTTTTGTAGCTTGCGGAATGAAACATTTCACATTTTCTTTGTCGATGGGGCAGAGTTTGTGTGTGTGAGCTGATTAAATCTGGGGTTGCGGGCAGTATCTCTAGTTTTAATAAAAGATCTCTGTCTGAAGAAAAGCCCTGGAGAGGCTTTCTGTTTGTTGAAAGCAGGTGCTCTGTGTTTAGGCCACATAAAAGCAGGGAATTCAGGTAATGGAACGAAATTGCCAGAGGTACAAAAATGCCGGGGAGGGATAGAGGTGTTTCCAGTGCTCCCTGTTTGCCAGGGCATGGAAAATGTCAAATCAATTGCCCAAAATATTTCATTCATTGGCCAAAACACGGGGAGAGCACAGAGTCAGAGGAGAGGCAGAATGAGGCGGATGATGGAAAGAAAGACTGAGGTCAGGAAGGCCTGGTACAAGCAAAGGAGCCTGAAAATTAGGAAAGTAAGAGTTCAGGGAAAAAACCTATTAGAATGAATAAAAGTTAACTGGAGCTAAATGTAATCTGTGATTATTCTCCTTTTATGGTCTGTTTTGTTCTCTAACAATAAGGGCAGGTGTTTCATTACAGACTGTTACAGTTCCGCAAATGAGATGCACAGTGGCTGCGAGGTGTGGACCCTTACTGTCAGGCCCCGTGACTGCGGACCAGGGATCATTCCGGAAGAAACAAAGAAACCTCGGGCTGGATGCTTATCTGTGCGATATCAGCCTAGCGAGGGGGCAGCTACCGTAGCCGTTTGGGGGTTAGAGACGTCAAACCACAGATAAGGGACCTGATTTGCCCCAAAGTGGTTAAATTCCTTTCTGTAGAAATATACAGCGGTTTCGGTAGAGAGCAGTTTCAGATAAAAGAAAAATCTGCTGGACACTATAACAATGCATAGGTTGTTTCCCAGCTTCGTTTGGACCCCGCATTGCCTCCCAGAGGTCAGGCCATGCTAGCATATCCCAATAAGCATCCGGTGTCCCAAGGTCCAGAAGGCGGGTGGGTGGGGGGGGGGAGCGGCGATCCGCTTGGCGGTGTGTTCACACTGATCCGCCCGCAGATCCGGAACGTGGCGACGAGCCTGTGCATCGACAGCAAGCATGGGTCCACAGGGAGCGAGCTGCGTCTGGAGGCCTGCCTGCAGGAGCGCGCCGAGCGGACATGGGCGCATGAGCAGGTACGGGCCTCACCCATAATGCCCTGGGGGCTGCTGGGGGAGTGGACCAATGGGGAGTAAAAACCGGAGATACGGGGAGAATTTGCATCCCTTTCTCTTACACTCTACCTGAAAGACGTCCTTTTGGGACCGGGGGGGGGGGAGGTCACTATCTTTAAGAAACAAGATTTCACATCTGGCCCCTCACCTGTCAGATCTTCACCTTTGGCTGGCGGGAGGACATCAGGCCCGGGGACCCGCTGCACACCCGGAAGTTCTGCTTCGACGCCGTGTCGCAGAGCAGCACTGTGACGCTCTACGACTGCCACGGCATGAAGGGCAACCAGCACTGGCGTTACAGGAAGGTGAGCCGTGCCGACGGCGCCCCCTGGTGGCGGTGATCATGGCAGCGAACCGCAGTATAATCCTTCAGGCCCGAACATGAGCTTATACATGCGAATTTGCAGTGTGTCCCACGGCTGCTGGCTCCTCAGCGACAGCTTATCCGTCGGGCTTTCTATTTTGCTTATAGCACTAGTCCCATGCTGTATAATGCAGGCCACTTCATAAGAGCCATACCTATCTTGGCAGCTGTAATCTGTGGGGGGGTGAAAGGGCAGGGGGGTTACTCTGCAGGCAGGCTCCGGTCACGCCGGCCCCCCTTCTTCCCGGAGTGTAGGATAAGTCTCTGTACCACCTGGTGAGCAGCGGCTGCATGGACTGCAGCCCCCGTGATAAGCGGATCTTCATGAGCGCCTGTGACCCCGAGTCAGCGACGCAGCGCTGGCTCTTCCGCCACGTCAACGCCACCATCCTGGACAAGTTCGAGAGCCCAACCAGCTCCTAGGCTCGGCCCGCGCAGCGAGCCGCCGGCGAGAGCCAGGCCGGGCGTCCCTGGGACCCCGGCGCTATTCGGCTTTTGAGGCGCTCCCACTCCCTTCGGTCCCCCCCCCACCCCAGACCGGCTCCCCCCAACGCCGAATGGGGAGGGGCGCCACGGAGTCGGGCCGACCCAGACGGGCTCGGGCGAGGCCTGGCCAACAGAGAGCAGCTGCAGGATGCCGGAATGACAGGGCCCACCTGGCCTGGCTGGTCAGAGCGGGAACGTGGGAGAGCAGAGGCACGCGGACGCGTCGCTACAGCCAGTCTGGTCAGAAGCACAACCCAGATCTGACGCGTGATAAAAGCAGGAACATCGATACAATGCTGATGATTACCTCATGTTCTAAGGAATTACAGCGAGTTCCCTTTGAGTGATATGACTTAATTTGTCTATATAATTTTATTTATTTGTCTGTTTATTTCCCTGTTTGTTTGTTTGTCTGTTATTAATTTACATCAGCTAGCTATAATAGTGCTGGGCAATGTAAAAATTGTGAAAAACACAATTTCGAGGGATCCAGTCAAATAGCCAGTGTCCAAAACAAACTGTCAGAAAATGAATAGTCATCTATCATTCAAAAAAATATTAGGATAGGAAATGTTTTATAATTTTGTTATGTTTGTTTTTTTAACAAGCAAAAAATGTAGAATGAAATAAAAACATGCTGTAATATGTTAGTGATCTATGTGTTTTTATTTCAGTGTTAGGAATGAGGGCTGTTGTTCTTGGTGCTAACATCTGTGACTGTGTAATTACACACGTGTCTATAATTATCAGCGACAACTAACAATTCTGCTAAATTTTTAATTAATCTTATGTTTTTAGTGATCCTTTACTCCCTCTAGCGGTGATGCATTCCACTATGGGAGGCATTTACAAAAGGAATTTTAAAGCAAGCAAATATATATTCCCTATACATTGGTACCTCGGTTTTCGAACTTAATCCGTTCCGGACTCTGGAGCGAATCCTAAAAAGTTTGAGTTCTGATCGTTTTTTTTCATAAAATATAATGGAAAACCAGTTAATTCATCCGCTTCTTCCGTGTGCCACGCCACCTTGTTAACCTCTTGTGGGATCCCCATGTGATCAGCTGATTCTGGTTGTTGTCATGAATCCTCTGTATTAAGTCCGCGTTTCAGTTTGTTTCCCCAGTCCTGTCATTGAGTGCATTCCACTTGCTTACAGCACTGGGTTAAAGCAACACATTCTGATCCTGACGCAATACATTACAGTTAGATGCATTGCGACCCCTTACCGGGCTGCACAAACTGGAACCACCTCCGTGATGACACACCTTTGCCCTTATTGGCTGAAGAGTTTAGTTACACGCATGACATTTGTATCCCAGGCAGTTCGGATTTGTAATCTGCTATTTCTCCCGAATATCACGTAAAGCAGTGAGTACTGATTTTCACCTAATTTACCTGGTAAAATAAAGTCTAAATAAATGTTCTAATATCCATCCATCCATTTTCCAAACCGCTTATCCTCACTGGGTCGCGGGGGGTCCGGAGCCTATCCCGGAAACAACGGGCACAAGGCAGGGAACAACCCTGGACAGGGGGCCAGCCCATCGCAGGGCACATTCACACATGCATACCTACGGGCAATTTGGAAACTCCAATCAGCCTCAGCATGTTTTTAGACTGTGGGGGGGAAACCGGAGTACCCGGAGGAAACCCTGATGACATGGGGAGAACATGCAAACTCCACACACATGAAACCAGGTGGCGACCAGAACCAGGGTACCAGAGGTGTGAGGCAACGGTGCTAACCACTGCACCACCATGCTGCCCCCTCATTTGAACTCTTGGTATAATATTCAACAAATGGACCAGCGAGTAAAAGCCTGAGGACATAATCAAGGACAAAGATAGACATGTTTGCAGGACTTGGATTTTGCTGATCACTTAACAATCCAATGTACCCTGTTGGATGTCTTTCATTTTAAGTGCAGAAAATTTAAAGCGGGAGAACATCTTCAGACAAGGCAGCTAGTCTTAAGGAGTTGGATATTTCTGTGTTCTCAGCTCTCCTTGAGCCACCAAAATAAATGCAATTGCATGTATTTGCTCTGCAAATTATCTTCAGGGCAGAAGCTTCACATCTGCTGGTTTGGGTTAATCTAGGTGTAGGCCCAGATAAACACACAAGCAAACATCTGCAACCTTCTTTTTCACGCTTTTGTTCAACTTAAACATATGGTCATGTCTCTCGTTTTTGTTCTCCTTCATCCAGCTGCTTTCATGGTCTCGTGGCCTTTAGTAAACATGCGTTAAGTGAACTGCTCCTTACAAGACCGTGAAAGTGTGCCATTAGCTTGTGCAAACTTAAACAAAGGCAGACTCTTGAATTGTGGCCAAGCAATTATCGCACTGTGGTGGAGACTTGTGCCAGTTAAACTCTGCATTGGAGAAACTGGTCAGGAAGTGACATGTCTGGATGCCCTTTCACTTTGAAGTGAACACATCCCAGGATGAGGCCTGTTTCTAAAAGGACAGTGCCACCAAATTTGGACTTGCTTCAGTGTTTTCTATTGGGGTCATTTGGGACCCCTTGACAGTCCACATTGCTTGTGAGGGATCAAAAATGTGGACAGTCAGGGTGCCCAAGTACCAGGTTGGGGGAAATGCTGCCGTACTCCATGTCTACACTCAGAGTAGGTTTATGGTTTTGGCTCTTATTTAGTTTCAAATTGTATCAGTATATGTTGTAGCATATTTCCATCTAGTGCAGTCTTCCAGGGGTAATGTAATATCTGTGCCAGTGCTTGTTTCAGTTCAGCCCCTATTTCCCCCTCCCCCCCAGACGACTGCTTGGCTGTAGGTGGCAGTCATCTGTGCCAGTCCCCATGCCCGCTGGCCAACTTGGTTCAGGCTGCATATCACACACGCATGGAGCTGCGTGTAAAACGTATACAAAGCATGTTCCAAGCAGGAAGTGAATCGGTCCATTTTTGGATGGTCTTGTCTAATTTGGCAAGCGAGAGCTTTCACATGTGGGCCCATTTCATCCACAGAATTATGGTCCTGTGAAAGACAGACAGGGCCTGGCAAACATCGCACTGGTGTCATCCCAGAATTATTGGCTAAAACTCCAGCTGCCTCATTATGTTGGCCTGTTTAGTATAGCATATTTATCATAGCACCAATACATGTATGTTATTAACCGATTACATGAAACCCAAATTTTAACCACTGCCCTGTGATAAACTAGTACCCTACCCAGGCTATACACCAGCCACGTGCCTGGTGCTGCCTTGGATTGGCTCCAGACCCTTCCATGACCCTGACTGGGATAAATGTTTGTGATGTATGGATGGAAGTAAACCACAGATTATTTGTAGATCACGGATGGCCCAGAAGGTAACTTATTGGATGCACACCTTTAAGTTTTCAGTCTAGTAGTGTGGCCTTCATTCGTATCTGGAAGTGACCCAATATGAGAGTGACCTGTATAATTAGAATTGTGACTTTCACTTTTTTGAAAGCTAATATTGCTTAATCAAGCATTTAACATGCATCTGAGGGAGTACTGTACTTGCCTCGACACTTCCATGGCATGTATGGTATTGGATAAGCAGTGGGTTCACCTGCACCGTAACCCAAGGTGCTGCATACAAGAACAGGAGATGGCTTTGTGAAAACTGTAGAGTAGGCCACTTCCATGTCAAAGTGAGTGACTGCTGGTTGTAAACTACAGCCTGATGATGCAGCAGAGAGTGTTCTGAATCTCTATATGTGGATAAGTAGACCATGGCTCCCTATGATAAAGGTCACAAAATGCCACAAAGACAGCAGGAATGTGCACCCTGTGTAAATCTTGGGGGGTGGGCATGAACAAATAATTTGTGTTGGTACTGGCCCATGTCTAGGAACCTGTTTACTACACACATTTTTGAATACCTGGTCCCTCAAGATAAGAAGCTTGGGGAGCTTATTGTAGCCACTTTAAAAAAATAATAAATAAAAAAATCACTTGAAATGGCATGGTGTACACTACGTTGAATGGTATCTCAAAGACTAAAATTCTGCATATCTTGTAACTTTTTCTAATGCTCTTCTAAAGAGATGCATTTGGCTGACTAGTGTAATGTGTCTAGTGTTACACAGACTCCAGAGTGAGATTTACCTCAGACTCCCTTTATCACTGTGGTAGCAAGACCATCTGAAATGGTTAAAATTGGATGGAAACTGGATCAGCTTAGGATTGTTCTGGAGCCTTCTGACAGTCTGCTGGAGGTGTCCAAAGCCAAGTCCTCAGTGAGCCCTGGGGGGAGAAATATGGCAGCACTAGGGTCTGGAGCCTCTCCGCTTTGGCACTCTTTGAAGCTGGTGCCATTCTCCCTGGAGGTGCCCTCTGGGAAGAAGGGGGCTGAGTTTATGGTCTCCTGAACCTTTTTAGGCCTTTCTAGGGATGCACAAATCGTCTCTCCATTCCCAAAAATACTGCAAAACTAATGGGAATACAAACATAGGGAGTGGTGGTAATTATGCATGTAATCTTTGAGACCACTCTACTGAAGAGTTTGCAATGCAATACAATGTGAGCACATAAGCAAAAAAGTTGGTTTCACCCTTAATGCTGTGTGTGCTTTGCACTGTATCATCATGAGGTACCTGAGGTATAATCTCACACTGCTGCTTTTGCCTCTACTTTACTTCACGGCATTGTGAAAAGATTCTATCCACCAGTCTGGACCTGCTAGTCCATTGTTCAGGGCTTTTTGAAGGCCTTGGGCTGCCGGGTGGCTGTCATGATTTTTTTGTCATCATGCCATTAATTTGTTGTGTTGCAGTTATCCGGGCCAAGGTGGTGGGGAAGAAGCTTCTCAAGGATGGCCCATTTGGCACTATGCGATACACAGTCAAGCAGATGAAGGTGAGCCTGCCACTCGCTAAGCTACTGTTGCCTGTGGTGATTAAATCGCAGCTGCCTGTAAACCAAGGACAGGGGACATGCCTCTCTTAAAGCAGTCGATGGCAAAAAACATTCTGAGACCGCTGTTAAGACAGAAACCTTTTATGAGGGGACTTTTGATTTAATTGTGCTTTGTAGCTAAACCAGATTGAGTACTGGAATTTTCTTTTAAAGAAAATGGTACATCCTGGCATTTAAGAGCTGGCTTGAGCCCAGTGATTACGCAGGGTTGTTAAACTGTTGTAACCAGCAGTGTTAATGGTCTTCAGACAACTGCTTCCTGCAGACAACTGTTTTGACTGACACGCATCGTGTCCTCCCAACACTCCTCGGGGATCCCGTACATGGTTCTGACAGCAGTTCCATAGAACAGCGGTCCCCAACCTTTTTTGCGCCACGGACTAGTTACATGTCAGACGAGCTGGTCCCATCTAGGCGTAATCGGAGACAGTGACACCCCAAGTATTTTAATTTTTTTTCTATGCGGCCCGGTACCAAATGACCCACGGACCGGTACGTGGTAGTTGGGGACCGCTGTCTGAAATGGAGGCTTCCCAATACCTTCTATGGCAAATGATCAGTCCAAATGACTTCTATTCCCTTGCAATTTCCAGCAACTCATTCTTGGAGTTTGAGGTTGCAAAGGGGAAAAAAAAACAAAAAAACCCTCAAACGGGGATTTCCTGTTGATGAACATATCCCTTGCAAATAATAATAAAAAAATTGTCAGCATCGCAATGCCCTGAGCATTAGTGTTCGGTGAAATGAAGACAAAGGCCTGGAGATATGGTGAAATACCCCCCCCCCCCCCCCCCCCCCCCCCCCGCGGGGGGGGGGGGGGTGTGGGGGGGGGGGGGGGGGGGGGGGGGGGGGTGGGGGGGG